>JAJMZS010003144.1:0-38990 GCA_023807205.1 Isotricha prostoma
ATTTCAATACAAATATCATAATATAAATCTTTTTTATTAATATTTTCTTTATTTTCAATATTATTATCTTCATTATTATTATTTAAATTTTCTGGATTTAATATTTTATTATTTTCAAAATAATTTATATCAATAAATGCTTGAGGTTCAAAAAAAGGAATATTTTCACCTTTTGGTAAATTTTTAAAAGTTATTCCTTTACTTTGAAAATTTTGACTAGGGACATAAGATAATAAATGTTGATTTTCATTTGTATTTGGTAATAAAGTTTTTTTTCCTTGTTTATTAAGTTGAACATTGAAATTAATATATAAATCAAAATCAACTAAAGAATCATAATTAAATTTTATATAATAAATATTATTATTTTCAGCATCTTTTTCTAAAGATAATGTTTCTTTTTTTAAATAAATTGGATTTCTAATTGCATATGTTTGTGTCATTGCAGGAGAATTGACTGAAAGTGAAACATCTGAATTATCTTGTCCTTGAATTAATTGTTGATTATGATCTTCATTATCATTATTTGGAACAACTATTCCATTTTGACCACCCATTTAATTATATGTTTTATTCTTTTTATTTTTTCTTATATAAAAAAAAATTAAAAATTTATTCTTATTTAATTTTCAAATATTTTTTTATTTTTTTTAAAACTAATTTTTTTAAATATTTTTTTTTTCCATTTAATAAATTTTTTTTTATTGTGAAGATAAAGAATCCATTTGTTGTTGAGCATATGCAGATTGAACAAAAACTTCTAAATTAGTCCAAGTACCTAATAAATCATTAATAGTTGGATAAAATTCTTCATCAAATTTTTTTAAATTTGAAATAAATCTCTTATCATAATCTTTAATTAATTTCTTTAATTCATAAATATTCATTTTATTCGCATAACCTAATTGATATGATAATCCTTGTAATTCTTTACTTTCTTGATAACATATATTTTCAAAAGCATATTTTTTATCATTTAATAATTTATTTATATCAATAGTTTTATCATTTGGATTTAATTCAAATTTATTTGGATCTTTTGCATTAAAAATTCTATCTTTTTTATAATTAAGATTTCCTAAATCTTCAATATATTTCATTTTCAAATCTTGTCTTCTTATTATTAAATTTGAATAAGCCTGACCTTCTAAATTAATAAATTTAAAAAAATCTTTAATTTGATTTTTAACAAGAATATTTTGTTTTATTAAAATTTTTTTCCAATTTTTTAAAAATAAACTTAACTCTTCATATGATTTAGTAATATTTTCTTTCATTAAAACTTTAGTATTTAATAAATGTAATACTTCAAAATTTTGTTCAACATCTGCTAAAGATTTAATAGCATCATTTAAATGATTATAAAATAATTTTAAATTCCCATTTAATTTTCTTAAAACAGTTTCTTGTAAACTAAAAAATTTTGCAATATTTCTAAAATATTTTTCATTACCTTCATCAAGTGAAATAATAGCCTTTCCATCTAAAGTCTTATAATCTTCAACATAATTACTTGGATTAATACTAGAAAATTCTTTCATTTTAGCTTCATATTTATTTCTATCATTATAATTTAAAAAAGCATAAATAAACTCATTTGCTTTAAAAGATTCATTTTCCATGACTTTATTAATAAATAATTCTAAAAATTTCATTCTTTTAATAACAAAATCTGTTTCAAATCTTTTAGAAGAAGCATTTTTTTTTGGTAAAGGTGGAACATTAAATCCAGGATAAAATTTAATTAATAATTGTCTTAACCAATCAAAGTCACTATATCTTCTTTTTACATTCCAACCAAAAGGATCAGTTGTTACTTTATATATTATGTATTTTCCATATATTATTCCACCATCCATTTCTTCTGGTTCTGATATTGCTATTGATATCATTTTTCCATTTAATTCTGTTTTTTGAAGTTTTCTACATTCTATTACTTTTTCTGAAAATTTTTGTTGTACTGCCTATTTATTTTTTTAAAAATATATTATATAATATATTTTTTTTACGTTCATTGATTCCATTTTTTCTATGTTTTCTTTTTTTATTTCTTCTTGATTTTCAGATGATATTATGTTTTTATTTTCTGAATTTTTTGAGTTTTCTTCGTTTTTTTTGCTTTTAAATTCGTTTATTACTTCTTTTAGTTCATCTAATGTCCAAATGTTTATATCGTCTCCATTTTCTTTTTTATTTAAACAAAAATCTATAAATTGATTTTGATCATAGTTTTGATCTAATATTTCTGTACGAAGTAATTCTTTCTTTAATACCAAACTATCATCATCTTCATTATTTTGCATATTTGAACTTTAATATAAAAAAAATTAAAAATAAAAAATGAATAATATAAAAAAAATAAAATAAAAAAAAATAAAAAAAATATTAAAAAAACAATAATATTTAAAAAAATAATAATAACCAAAATTTAAACATCACAATTAAAAAATATAATAAAAAAAAATTATAATAATGGAATTAAAAAGCAAAAATATAATAGTATACCCAGGTCAAAATTACGTAAACGGAGTATCAATATTAGATCGTTCATCAATGATGACATATTCAAAAATAGTATGTTGCATATGTTCAGCAGTAATAGATGCAAATCCATCAGGAATATGTGAAATATGTGCAAAAAAAAATATAGATATAGTATCAAATTTACCAAAAGAATTCACATTAACATATTGTAAAAAATGTGATAGATTTAATAGACCACCTTGGGTAAAAATTGAGAGAGAATCTCCAGAAATGATGTCTTATTGTTTAAGTAAATTAAAAAATTTCAATCATAAAATAAAAATAATTGATTCATCTTTTATTTATACTGAACCACATAGTAAAGTAATTAAATTAAAAGTAACAGTACAAAAAGAAGTTGATAAAAATTTAATTAATCAAAGTGTAATTATTGAATATAAAGAAAATTGGATTTTATGTAGAGATTGTCAAAAGTTACAAACTCCTCATATTTGGTGTGCAAAAGTACAAATAAGACAAAAAGTTCCTCATAAGAAAACATTTATGTATTTAGAACAATTTATTTTAAAACATAAAATGCAAGAAAAAGCAATGAATATACAAGAAGTTTCAGAAGGAGTTGATTTTTATTTTTCTGTTAAAAGAGATGCTGAAGTTTTTACTGATTTTGTTTCGAGTGTTGTTCCTAGTAAAATTACTTTAAGTAAAAAATATGTTTCTATTTCTACTACAACTTTTACTTTTTTAATTGATATTGCAAATGTTGCTAAATATGATATTATTAAATTAGATAATAATTCATCTAAATTATTAGGTGGATTTGGGCCTTTAATTGTTTGTACTAGATTAAGTTCAAAAAGTCATTTTATTGATTTAATGACTTTTAAAGAAATTGATTTTGATTCTAATACTTATTTTAGATATAATTTTTCTAATTATTGTGATAGTTTAAAAATGATGGAATTTCTTATTTTAGATGTTAATGAAGAAATTGATTATAGTAAAAAATATAAAAATAATATTAATAATAATAATAATGAAAATAATCATAATAATCAACATAGAAAAAAGAAAAAAAATAAAAAAGGAAGAAAAAATGAAAGTGATGATGAAAATAATAATAAAGAAGATAATAAAGAAGATAATAATGAAATTAATAATAATGAAAATGAATCTTCAATTGCAGGAAGTAGTATAATGAGTAAATCTACTAATTATCAAAAAAATGGTATTTTAGAAAAATATTTTAATAATGAAAATGAAAAAGAAAAAGAAAGAATTGAAAGATTACATTCAATTAATATTAAATTAATTAGAAATGAAAAAAATGAAAAAAATAATAATGATGATGAAATAATTGAAATAACAAGTTATTTAGGTGATAAAATTAAACCAGGTGAAATTTGGTTAGGTTATGATTTAGAAAAAATTAATTTAACTGCAGAAAATTCTGAATTTTATGATGCATATAAAGATAAATTAAGTAGAGTAATTTTAGTAAGAAAAAAACCAGATTTGGAAAAAGGGAAAAAATTAAAATTAAAACAATTAGATATGGATAGAGAAATTATTAAATCTAAAGGGAAAAAAAATGAAGAAGAAAGAAATAAAGAAATGGAAGATTTTGTTGAAGAAATTTATGAAGATAATGATTTAAAAGAAAATGTAGAAATTGAAAATGAAAAAGAAGAAAAAAAAATTGATAATGAAAAAATTTAAAATAATGTATATTTTATTTATATAAGATATTTAATTAAATTTTACTTATTATTATCAGAAAATATTTATTTATATTAATTAAATAATATCATTATAAAAATTCAAAATTTATAATATTCTTTCTTTTTATATTAAATATTTTTTTTATCCAATTAAATAAATAAATTTAAAATGAGTTCCTTCAGTCAACCAAAAAATAGAATTGATGAACCAATTATTATTAATCCCATTAATGATTGTGATTTAATTAAAAGTGATAATATAAATATTCATAATTTAGCAAGTAATAATATAAAAACTGAAAATACAATATGTAAACTAATTGATGCAATTAATGAAAATAATTTGAATTTTTATTATAAAGATAATATATCTAATTTTAAATATAATATTGATCAATTAAATTTACAATTTTATTTAGAAACAGAAAAAATATTATCTTCTAATAATACTTCTTGTCATAATGAAAATAAATTATTTTTAATATTATTTAAGCAAATAAACTTATATATCAAAGAAATAGAAAGATTGAATACAATTTTAATTGATCAAGCAAAAGAACCAAATTCATTAAAGAAAAAAATGGTAATTATTAATCAAAAAAAAAATGATTTAGAAACAAAAGAAATGTTAATTCAAACATTAAAAAATAGTATAAAATCCTTAGAAAATAAATTATCTAAATTAATTCAATCAGAAAACAATTTAAAAGAAGAAAATGATAATTTAAAAAAGAAAATTCAATATTATAAAGAACAATATGAAAATTCTTTAGGAATATCATCAATAAGTATAAGTAATACAACAAATAGTCAAACAATAAGAAAAAATAAAAGAACATTTTCAGATATTAATCAAAGTTTCTTAAATAATGCCCCAATAACAGTAAATCAACAATCAAAAAATGATTTAAATTTCTATGTGAATACACCACAAAAGAAATCAATATCAAAATTAAAAATAATAAAAGCAGTAAAAAATAAAGTTTCAAATAGTTCAAATAAAAAAAATGATAGTAATATATCAAATAGTAATACAACAAGTATAACAAATAATATAAATAGTAATAGTGGAAGTAATAGAAGTTCAAATATTGTTGATGAAAATGGAATTAATAAAACACAAAAATTAAATATTAATATTGTTAAAATAAAAAAAACTACTTCTAATCCTTTTTGCTCTCATCATTTTCATAGTAATAGTAATAATTTACCTGTTACAAATAGAGATAATATTCATTTAACTATTTTAAATCGTAAAAATTATGATGAAGAATTAGAAAATCTTGAACATTTTCAAGATTTATTAATTGATGTTAAAGATTATTTAATTGAAAAATGTAATAATGAAGTCGATTTTGCTATTTTATTAAATGATAATAATAATCAACATCATAATACTAATATTAGTTTTGAAAATAATTTTGAAGGTTTTTCTGGAAAAGACAAAAATGAAAAAGAAAAGTAATTATTAGTCATTATTTGGGTTTAAATTATTTGTTAAAGTATTTTATATCAAATTGAGTTGAGTTTATAAATTGATTAATATAAATTAATTAGTAATATAGAAAAAAAAGTTTTTTAAATTTTATCAAAGATTTGTAAATAAAATAAATATAAATTTAATATAATGCTTTATGTTTTAATTTTTTAACAAATTGAGTTTAATTTTTATTTTTTTTTGAAATTAAAAATTAATATAATTCAATATATAATAATATTAATTATATTCATTTTAATTACAAAAATAATTATCAAAAAGAAATTAATTTAATTCTTTGAAAAATTTAAAACCAATAATATTATATTAATTTTGAGACAAAAAAAACTAACTTCAATGATGGTCTTATTTAAAAATTCAAATTATATATTTAATTATTTTTCTATAAACTTTTTGATAATTAATAATAATTAATTTAATTTAAATTATGAAGAATTAAAAAAAATATTATATTTTTAATTTAATAAAAAGAAGAAAAAATAAAAAAATTATAATTATATGATAATCCAAATAAAGAATTTTATATAAAAAAAATATTTATTTAACACTTTATTTGATAAATAAATCATTATTTATTATATAATATAAAAAAAAAATATTAAAAAAAGAAAAAATTATTATCCAATTAAAAAAATATTATTCAAGGCATATCATCAATTTCAATTTCTTTTCCATTTTCCAAATCTTCAACAGCTTGAGTATAATAATTATATAATTTACTTTCATCTTCTTGAACTTGTTTATCAAAAATTTCTTTATCATTTTCATAAGTAGAATTTAATTTTTCAACAATATCCTTTTTTTCATTTAATTGATTTATTAATTGACTATATTGATTTTTTAATAAAGCAAGTTTTCCATTTAATTCATCAAATTTATCAATTATAACTTTATATTCTAACATTAATTTTTGATTTAATTCTCTCATTGGTTTTAATTTATATTCAAAATGATCTATAATATCATATTTTTGTTTTTCTAATTCACTTTCTTTTCTTATTAAATCACTTATTTTTCCTTTTATTATTATTATCTCATTAATTGATTTTGAAATTTTTTCATTTTCATATTTTGAAATTTGATAATTTATTATTTTTTTTACATTTGGACTTTTTGATCTTGGTTTATTTTTATTATTTATTACTTTTGATTTTGTTTTAAATGTTGTATTAAAATTTTGAGAATTATTTAAATTTTGTGTATTATTATATGTTTTAGAATATTTATTCATTGTTCCACTTATTGTTGATTCTGGATATGAATCTTTATTATGATAATAAGTTGTATTATTTGAATTTTTATTTTTTGAATTTGATTTTTGGTTTTTATTATTAGATTTTAGTTTATTATTGTTTGGTAAAAGAGAATTTAAATTTAAGTTATTATTACTATTTTTAATTTCAGATTTATTTTTCTTATTATTATTTTTAATTTGTATTCTTTGATTATATGGTATTTTATAATAAGAAATTAAATGTAATTCTTCACCTTCTGTTCCATTTTCATAGAAATTATGAGTAAATATTTTTAATTTGCATTCTCCTTTTTTCATTAAGTTATTATTTTATTTTTTAAATTACAAAAATAATTTATATATAAAATAATATATTTATTTATTTTAAAATGAATTTGATTTTCTATTTATTAATACCATTTATTTTATCAAAAAATGATTATTATTTAACAAATTGGAAATATTTAGACAAACATAAAACTAAATTTGAAGGAATATTAGAATATAAAAATAATAAAAAATTCAATCCCGAAGATTATAATATAACTTTTCAAAATGAATCATCACTATTTCCAATAAACAAATTAAGAATAAACATAGATTTAGAATGTAATGAAATAATCCATATAAAATTAACAGATAATGAAAAAGAAAGATGGAATCCATCAAATTACACAATATCTTCTACTTACAAAAACAAAATAAAAAAATGTAAAAATATAATCCCCTTAAAATCAAATGGAATAATAATAAACGAGAATAAAAATGAATCATTTTCCTTTAAAATAATAAAAAATAAAGAAACAATATTAACAACAAAAAAAGCAAATTTATTATTTTCAGAATATTTCTTAACATTAGGAATGTATTTAACATCAAATGACATATATGGATTTGGTGAAAGATTTCATGATTTCAAATTAGGAGATGGAATTTTTACAACATGGCCAAATGATACTGGAGGAATATATGAAGATGAAGGCACAGGTGGTTTTAATTTAATGAGTCATCAACCTTTAGGTTTTCATAAAACTTCAAATGGGAAATTTTTAGGTATTTTATTTAATAATATTAATGCACAAGATTTATATATTAATTCAACAATAATTGAAAATTTAACTTATTTTGAACATAGAACAATTGGTGGAATGATTGAATATTATTTTTATTATGGAAATTCCCCTGATGAAGTCATAATAAAATTACATGAAATTATTGGAAGACCCATTATTCCTCCTTTTTGGAGTTTTGGATATCATCAATGTAGATGGGGTTATTATGAAGAATATTTTTTTATAAATGTATATAAAAAATTAAAAAAATATGAAATTCCATTTGATACTCTTTGGATTGATTTAGATTTAATGAAAAATAATAGAATTTTCTCTTATGATGAAATGAGATTTCCTAATTTTCCTAAATTATTAGAAGATCTTCATAATGAAAATTATCATTTTGTTCCTTTAATTGATATAGGTTTCCCAATTAATGATACAGATCCATATTATATTTTAGGTCATAAGAAAAATGCATTTATAATGTCAAATTATACTAAAAATGAATTAATAAGTTTAGTTTGGCCTGGAAATGCAGTTTTTCCTGATTTTTTCATAAAAGAATCAATTGAAGTTTGGCATTATGCAATGTCATTATATTATGAAGATATAAAATATGATGGAATATGGATTGATATGAATGAACCAGCAATGTTAGAATCACTTTTTAATATGAGAGGTGAATTTTTAAGTATAAATGATACAATTGATAATAATACTAATTTTTTTGATCCTCAATTTAATGAATATGAATATATTCCTTATATTCCTGGTTATAATCCACCAAATCGATGTGATATTCGTTCACATTCAATTAGTGAAAATGCTTATAGTAATTTAATAAATGAAAACCCATTTTTATATACTTATAATATGAAACCACTTATAGGTTTATTACAAGGGAAATATACATATGAAGGTTTAGTCAAAATTAATAAAAGACCATTTATTATTTCAAGAGAAACTACTTTAGGAAGTAATCAATATAATTTTCATTGGTTAGGTGATAATCATTCAATTTATAAAGATATGAAACATTCATTAAATGGTATTTTTAATTTTCAAATTTTTGGTATTCCTATGACTGGAGATGATATTTGTGGTTTTTTCTTTGATGCAGATGATAAATTATGTTCAAGATGGTATTCTTTAGGTTCATTATATCCTTTTAGTAGAAATCATAAAATTTTAGAAGCAATTGAACAAGAACCTTATGCTTTTTATGAAAGAAATTTTAATGAAACTTATACTTTAAATATGGCAAAATATGCTCTTAGAATTAGATATTCTTTATTAAGATTTTTTTATTCTGAAATGTTTAAAATTTCAATTGGGAGAAGTGGAAGTTTTTTTAAACCTGTTTTTTTTAATTTTTATAATGATAAAGAAACTTATAATGAAATTGATTCGAGTTTAATGTTAGGAAATACTTTTATTTTTTTTCCTATTTTTCAAGATGAAGAAATACCAATTAATGTTTATTTTCCTAATGATGATTGGAATTATATTAATGGAAATATTTTATTTAATAAAGAAATAAGTAGTAATAAAGGAAAAAGTGTTAATATAAGTACAAATTTTACTGCTCATCATTTATATATTAAAGGAGGTGTTATTTTTACTCAACAAGATACTTTTAATGAACCTGTTAAGAATACATATGATTTAAGAAATAGAAGATTAGAATTAATTGTTAATCCTGATAGTTTAAATCATAAAGCAAAAGGAGAATTATTTTTTGATAATGATGATGATATTAATCCAATTAAATCTCAGGATTATTATCATATTTTAATTACTTTTTCGAATGTGAAATTAATTTTTCGAAAAAATAATAAAATGTATAGTAATTATCAATATAATGATGATATTTTGTCTTATATTAAATTTTATCGAATGGATTATTTATTGAAAAAACAAGAATCATTATTTTTGAATATAATTACATTTGATAAAAAATTTTTCATTAAACTTGAAAATTATGAAGAAAATAAATTAAAGGCAGATTTAAATAAATTTAATATTTCTATATTCGATATCAAAAGTATGGTAATTGAAAATCAAGATAATAATAATTTATATGAAATAAATAATATATTTAATTAATAATAATATTTAAAAAATTTAAAATATGAAAAATAAAAAAAATCTATTTACATATGCTTCAATATTTTTATTAAGTAAATTAATTAGATTAAAATCTCAATTAAAGGCAAAAGAAATTAATAATGATTCCATAATAAAAAATAATAGACAATTATATAAGAATATTTCTTCATTTTCATATTCAAATCAAAAACCAAAATTATTTATTTTAAATTCAGAAATTCCTGGAAATCAAATAATAAATTATCCTTTTTTACCAAATGATTTAGAAATATATAATCTTAATGTTAATGATTCTAAAATTTCAAATTCACTTTCAAATATAATGAAATATTATTCAAATAATATTTATAATTCAAATAAAATTTTTGATTTTTCAATTAAAAATTTAAACATCGCAATAAGTCCTTATGGTGATGTTAAAAAGATAAATAATAATTCATTTATAACTGATGATAAGGAACTTCCTATTTTTGAAAGATTAAATATTTTAAATAAAAAAGAAAATATTTTAAATATGAAAGAAAGAGATTTTATAATTTTATATTGTTCAAATGAAGAAAAAGATAAAATGTCATATTCATTAAATGAATTTGTTATTTTTAGATATATGTTTAGGAAAATGATTAAAAATTTAAATGTTAATTTTTATGTTATGATACCAAATTATTATATTGATGAATTAAAATCTATTGAGAAAAATAATAAAATTTATATTATTCAGAGAAAAAATTCTATTAATAAAAATGGAGAATTAATCAATAATAATAATAGTAAAAAAATTACTATTGAAAGTCAAGAATTTTTATTTACAGATATAACAGATGATATATCAAATGAAATAAATAATTATAAAAAAGGATTTATGAAAATTTTAATTAATAGAGGTAATTTTTTTTATTATATTTATCAAAAATTCTATCCAAAAAATTTAATGGAAATGTTAAATTCTTTTTTCCCTAAAAATGGTTATTATTTAATTATGTGTAATTTATTTTATCCAGAACATAAAAATGAAATTATTAAATTTATAAGTGAATATAAGAAGAATATTAATTTAATTGAAAATAATAATCCAATTATCTTAAATGATCATTATTATAATAAATATGAAAAAATACAAATTTATCAAGGATTTAAAGATAAATATTTTGATTTAACAAAATATTCTTTAAAAGATATAGAAATAAAAGAAGATATTCCTTATTATGAAAAAAGAGTAATGAAAAAGAAAATAATTGATATTGATAATATTAAATGGTATAAAGATATATCATTTGATAAAAACTCTTATTTTTCTTCTTATAAATTTTAATATTCTATTTTAAAAAAAATTAATAAATATAAATAAAAAAAAATATTTAATTATTATATTTTTCTTAATATTATATAAAAATAAATTATTAACTAATATTTTAAAAAAATTATTTTATTAATGAAACTTAATATATCAAATAATCATAAATTACTTTTCCTATATTTCCTTATATTAATATCATCATCAACATCAGAAATAATAATAAAATTTGAAAGAAAATTTCCAACATTAACAAAAGAAAACATAATGGAAAAATTAATAGAAAATAACATATATATGGATATGATTTTAGGAACCCCAGAGCAAAAAATACCAATGATAATAAAAATAAACGAACACATATCATATATAGCAGGATCACAATCAAATGGAACTTTTACAAAATTCTATGAAAAAGATTCAAAATCATATATTACAAATCAACAAGAATCAAAATATTATTCTGGCGTTTTTGCATATAAATCAACTGAAACTTTTAATATTAATTCTAAAAAATATGATAATTTCGAATTTTATTTAGGAATAAAAGAATCTTTTTCTGTTCCTTTACAATATAGTGGAATTTTAGGTTTAGGAATGAGAATTAATTGTTATGATAAAAATCAATCTTCTGATATTGAAAGTTTTATTGAACAATTATATAGAAAAAATATTATAAATCATCCTGTTTATTATATTAAATATTTAAGTGAAAATAAAGGAGAAATTATTATTGGAAATTATCCACATCAAATTAATAAAGATAAATATAATGAATTAAATTTAAGAACTGTAAGAACAATTTATGATAGTGATTGTGATGGTTATTGGGATTTTTATTTTGAAAATGTTACTTATAATGAAAAAAAAATTAATTTTTTTCCTGAATTTCATTTTAAATTTGAACTTGAAAAAGGTGTTATTGAAGTTGGAAATTATTTTTATGACATTGTTAAAGATTTTTTTAAAAATAATAATTGTATTGAAAAAATTATTCAAAGTTCTGAAGGGAGATTTTATACATTTAATTGTGATAAACAATTTAATTATAAAAATTTTCCTAATATTACTTTTTATAATAGTAAACTTGATTTAATATTTACTTTAGAATATTCTGATTTATTTTATAATTTTGAAGATAGATATTATTTTTTAATTATTATTAATTGTAATAAACATTCTTCTACTTATTGGATTATGGGACAACCATTTTTTGAAAAATATTTAACTATTTTTGATGTTAGTTTTACAAAAGAAAAAGTTGGTTTTTATTTTGGTATTAATAATCAAAATATTAATACAAATTACACTAATCAAAATCAATCAAATACAAAACCTTATAAAATTTCTTTAATAATTGCTATTTTAATTATTATTATTCTTTGTTTTGCACTTTATTATATTTTTATTAGATTACCTAGAAAGAGAAGAGCAAATGAATTAACAGATGTTTATGAGTATATTCCTGGTAAATTACTTTAATTTTTTGAATTTTATTTTTCAAATAATAATTTTTTATTTTTTATTTATTTAAATAAAATTAAATAAAATAAATATAAAAAAAATAATAAATTAATCATAATCTTCATCTTCAAAATTTTCATTATTATTTTTAAATGATTTTCCCTTTTCTTTAATTAAATTATGTTTATTTAAGTATTTTTTTTCTTCTTCTTCACTCATTTCAATAAAAGGAATTAAAATAGGAACTTTTCTCTTATAATCAATATAATCTTGACCAAAAAAAGTAATTAAATAAGGTTCTTCAATTAAAATTCTCTCTTTAAAAAATTTAAATAAAACAATAAAATAAGCAATAATACAAATTGGATTCATACATAAAATTTGAGTTCCAACAGACCAAAGATAAAAACCAAAATAAGAAGGATGTCTTGAAATAGAATAAATTCCATGAGTAACTAAAACATGTTCTTTTTTCTTTTTATATGAAATTAAATGAGTAAAAGAAACTTTTCCTGTAAATAATGCAGCAATTCGAAAATATTGTCCAATTATTAAACAAATAATTCCAATTATTGTAAATAAAATAAAAGATTTGAATTTATGAAAAAAAAAATTTTCAATGTAATATTCTAAAAAACTAAAAGATGTTGTATATATCCATTGTTTACTTTGATCAATTAAAAATGAATGCCATGAACAATTATCAAAATGATAAAATAATACACTTAAATATTCTGCGTAATGATATATTGATAATGAAATATAATAAATATGAATTTGATATAAAAAATCTTCTCCTTTGTATAAATTTATTAATGAATATGAGAATATAAATGTTAAAATTAATCCTGTGTATATTTCTTTTTTTCTTTTTTCATTTTTTGATGTTGAAATTAAGTAATATGATATTAATATAGATAAAATTGTAAATATTAAAAATTTAATTATGGAAAAAAAATATATTGAATAAAATAATCCTATAAATATTGGAGTTGATATAAATAAAATTAAATAATGATTTTTAATGGTATCTTTTTGTTCTTTTATTATCTTTTCTTCTTCCATATTTTTCTTTTTTAAAAATAAAAAAAGAATAATTAATAATAGTTAAATAAATAATAAATAATGGATCTATTTGATTTAGATGATTATGAAGATAAAGAAGAAAAAAAAATTCCGCCAGAAAAAGAAGAAGAAAAAAAAGAAGAAAACAAATCAGAAAATGAAGAAGAAGAAAATGAAAAAGAAATAGAATCCCAAAACACAAAAAACGAAGAAATAAAATTAGAAAACAAAACAGAATCAACAGAACAAAATATAAATGATAAAAATGACACAAAAGAATTAGAAAAAAAAGAAGAAAAAACAGAAAAAACAGAAAAAACTGAAAAAAAAACCGAAAAAATAGAAAAAGAAAAAGAACCAATAATTGAAAAAGAAAAAAAACCAATAAAAAAAACTGACCAAATAGAATATGCAATAGAAGACAGAATATCAATATCAGAATATGAAAAAATAGAAAATTTAGCAATAAAATATCCCTTTGAATTAGACGACTTTCAAAAAAGAGGAATAATAAGAGTAGAAAATCATGAAAATGTATTAATATGTGCCCATACATCTTCAGGAAAGACTTTAGTAGCCGAATATGCAATAGCAAAAACAAAACAATTAAAAAAAAGAATAATATACACAAGTCCAATTAAAGCATTATCAAATCAAAAATTTCGTGATTTCAAATTAATATTTTCTGATGTTGGTATAATAACAGGAGATGTATCAATTAATCAAGATGCACAATGTATAATAATGACAACTGAAATATTACAAAATTGGTTATATAAAGGAAATGATAAATTAAGTAGTGTTAATTATATTATTTTTGATGAAGTACATTATATTAATGATCAAGAAAGAGGTCATGTATGGGAAGAAATATTAATTTTATTACCTTCTAATATTCGTTTAGTTATGTTAAGTGCAACTATTCCAAATTATTTTGATTTTGCAAAATGGAGTGGAAGAATTAAAGGAATGACTATTTATATTGAAATTACTTATAAGAGAGTTGTTCCTTTAGAACATAAAATTTATATTAATAATAAAAATGTTTTTATTTTCAAAACTGGAGATGATAAAATATTAGAAGATAATATTTATAAAGCTTTAAAGGGAATAAAAGATGAAGGTAATAATTTTAATATGAAAAAAAATAAACCACAAGGTAAAAAAGAACGACAACAAAGATTAGATAAATTATTTAATCAAATAAAATCTTATAATTCATTTTTAATGAAAAGACAATTAGATGAATTTAATAATAAAAATCCAAACTCATCAAATTCAATAACAAGAACACATTTAAAAATAGAAGAAATAGTAAATTACATAAATAAACAAAATTTAACACCATGTGTAATGTTTACATTTTCAATAAAAAAAATAGACGAATATGCAAAAATGTTATCTCAAAACACATACATAAATCCAAATGAAAGTCAAAGAATAATAAAATTTTTTGATAAAAGTATAAAATCAAAATTATCAGAATCAGATCAAAAAATAGGTCAAATTCAATTTTTAAAGAAATTATTACCTTCTGGAATAGGAGTACATCATTCAGGTTTATTGCCAATTTTAAAAGAAATAGTAGAAATATTATATTCAAAAGGTTTAATAAAAATATTATTTGCAACAACATCATTTTCAATTGGTTTAAATATGCCAACAAAGACAGTTGTTTTTACAGATATTTCTAAATTTAATGAAGGTAAAAGTGAAATTTTATCATCGAGTGAATATTTACAAATGTGTGGTCGTGCTGGAAGAAGAGGAAATGATGATAAAGGACATGTTTTTTTAATGTTAGGTGATAAATATACTATTCCAACTAAAGATAATATTGTTAATATGTGTAAAGGAAGTGGTACTTCGGTTAGTAGTAAATTTAGATTAAGTTATAAAACTATTATTTGTTTTTTATTTAGAAAAATTAAAGATATTGTTTCTTTTTTTAAGGAAAGTTATATTGAAAATTCTACTTTTATTTCTATGCCTTTAATTAGAAAAAAAATTGAAGATGGAGAAAAAAAATTAAGTCAATGTCAAAAAATTGATTGTATGTATGATATTGAAAGTATTGGTGATTATTATGAATGTAATTTTAATTTGGAAAAAATTAGAAGTAAGTTATTTGAATTTAATTATATTAATGATTTGTTAAAAAATAATGGAAGACTTATTAAAATTAATAGTAAAGTTGATTTAAAAGATATTTTTGTTTTTGTTGTTCATTATTATACTGAATTTGATGGAGAAATTTGGTGTATTTCTGTTAATAATGATAAGAAAAAAGTTATTGAATATGAAAATAAAAATATTAAAGATGGAAAATTTAATAAATTTGGTGTTATTAATGGAAAATTTTATGAATATTTTACTGTTCAAATTGAAGAAATTGTTGATATTTATGATTATATTTTATCAAATAGTAAAAATTATAAATATATTAAAGATGAAGAAGATTTTGATTTTTATCAACAAAAAGATTTGGAAAATGTTTTAAATGAATTATTAGAAATTAATGATGATAAAGTAAAAGTTTGTAATTATTTAAAAATAAGTAGAAATGATTTACAAATAAATGAATTAATAAATGGAAAAAATAATAATCAAACATTATTAATAACAAATCAATGTCATAATTGTCCACTTAGAGAAAAACATATAAAACAATATGAAAATATAAAAAAAATAAAAGAAGAATTAAAAAAGAATAAAGATAAATTAAGTGAAGAAAATTTAAAATGTTTTGGAGAATTTAATTCTAGATTAAAGGTATTAAAAAAATTAAATTTCGTAAATGAAGAAAATCAATTAGAAATAAAAGGAAAAGCAGCAAAAGAAATAACATCAGCAGATTGTATAATAGTTTCAGAATTATTATTAAGTAATATAATTGATAAATTATCAATTGATGAATTAATTGCATTTTTAAGTTGTTTTATTGGAAATAATAATTCAATTGATTTTACTGATCCAGAAATAAGTGAAAATTTCACAAATGCAATAAAGGATTTTAAATTAATATATGATAATGTTGTTGAAATTGAAAAAAAAGAAAATTTTGAAGAAAATACTTATAATAGAAGAATTAGTTTTGCTTTATCTAAACCTATTCAAAGTTGGATGCTTGGAAAACATTTTTATGAAATTTTAGATGAGTGTGATATGGATGAAGGAAAAATTTATTCTATGATTAATAGATTGTGTACTTTTTTTGATTCACTTTGTGAATTTTATAAAGTTTTGGGGAATACTACTTTAGGAGAAAAATTTGTTAATGCTAAAAATGTTTTATTAAGAGAAATTATGACTTGTCAATCTTTGTATTTAGATGATGATTTAGATATTGATAATATTTAAAAAATGTTTATTTTTTTGGTTTTTTTTAATTATATTTTTTTTTCTATTTAAGACAATGACAATTTAATTTTAAATATTAATGAATGGTACATTTTAATTATAAACATTATTTTTTAATTTTATTTATGTATTAGAGAAAGATTTAATTATTAATAATATTGAAAAATGCTTATATTTGAATTTTTGTATTTATTTTTTTTTTGAATTAATTTAAATAAAATATTTAGCTAGAAATGAAAAATATAAATATTGAAGATTCAAATATTAATGATAATTCAATTGATGAATTTAATCATTTTCCGAAGACATATTCTTCAAAAATAACTTTAGTAAAAAAGGTTAAAAATAACAATTCAAAAAATCCAATTAATTCATTAAAGACAAAAGCAATAATAAGTGAATTTAAAAAATTATTAAATGAAACAAAAGAAGCAACTGATAATATAAAAGAAAGAAGTGAATTATTAAATAAAGAATTAACAACAGAAAAAGATGAAAATGATTCAATATTTAAAAATAAAACATCAAAAAGTTTATATTTAATTAATAAAGAATATGAGAAAGAAATTAATGAAAAACAAAATCAAGAAATAGAAAAATTTATTTCAGAAGATGAAGTAACTAGATTAAAAATATCAAATGATATATTATTGAAAACAAATTTAGATTTAAAAAATAAAAATAATATTTTAGAAAGTGAAATAGAACATTATAAAAATAATCCAATATATAAAGATCCATTTACACAATATGATTCAAATTTAAATAAATATATTGAAGAATTAAAAAATGCTTTAGACAATTCACAAATGTCAAATAATGAATTAAGAGAAATAATATCAAAATTACAAAATTCAAATGAAGATTTATCTGAAGCAAATATGGAATTAATTAGAAATTATGAATTAACAAAAGAAGAATTAGAAAAATCAATAAAAGAAAATTCAAATTTAAATGGAATTATTATGTTAAGAGAAAGAAAAATTGAAGAATTAAATTATACAATTAATGAACAAAAAAATTCAATGAATCAAATGGAAGAAATGTTACATAATAGTGAAAAAAAAATTAATTATTTACAAACTATTGAAAATTCTAGTAAACAAACTGAAAAAGATAATTTAGATATTATAAATACTTTAAAAGAGACTATTGAAAATATACAAAAAAATGGAGATAATTATGATGAAGATATTGAGAAATTAAATAATAAAATTTATCAATTAATGGATATAATTAATATAAGAGAAAAAGAAATTGCAAATTTAAATTATAAAATAAATTCTAAAGATAGTGAATTAATAGATTTTAATCTTAAATTAAAAGAAAATGAAAGAATAATAAATCAAAATAAAATTGATTCAATTAAAAATAAAAATGATTTACAAGCTATTTTATTTGATAATGAAAAATTAAAGGCTCAAATTAAATCTCTTCAATTATTATTACAAGATAGGGAAAAAACAATTGAAAGTTTAAAAAATAGTGTTTCATTTTTGTCAAAATCATTTGACAATAATTTAAAAATTAAAATAGTTAATAATAATAATAATGAAGAAGAATTAAAAATGAAAAAAAATATTGAAAAAAATAAAGAAATAATAAATGATTTAGAAAATCAAATTCAAAATTTAAAAGAAGAAAATGTAGATTTAAAAAATTTAAATAATAAATATCAATCTGATTTAAATGATTATTCTAAACAATTTGAACAAAATCAATATGAATATCAATTACTTTATACAAAATATAAAGAACAATCAATTATTATTGAAAATTTAAAAAAAGATTTTAATAAAACTAGAAAAGATAAAGAATTAACAGAATTAATTAAGAAAAATCAACAAATTACGGAAAAATTAAAATTTATTGAAATTGAAAATGATAATAAAAAAAACGAATTATCAACTTTAAAAATTAATTATGAAAGAGTAAATCAACTTTTACAAGAAACTCAAAAGAATGATATGAAAAAAAAATTAAATAATAACACAATTGTTAATAATGAAAATATATATATTGAAAGAAATGATAATTCAATAAAAAATGAAAATCAAATTAATTCACAATCAAATCTAAATGATTTTAATGTTGAAAATAATATAATTCCTTTTCAGACTGACACATCAAATTTTGTAGAAACAAAAATAAATACTGAAAATATTAATGAATATTTTTCAAATAAAATAAATGAAAATATTAATCAATCCAATCCAAATATAATATATTCTATAGACTTAAATAATAGAATAATATCTTTTGATTTATCAACAAAAAAATTTAATATAATAAATCCAATTGATAAAACATCAATGATAAAAGATAATAATTTTTCTCAAATAATATCTAATCCAAATTATTCAATAAACTCTTTAAATACTCATAAAGGTTTATTTATAATAATATATAATTTAATTTATTACTATGAATCTTTTACAAATAGATTATTTCTTTTTACAAAATTAACACATTCACATAATAAATGTTCATCAATTATAATAAAAAATGATATATATATTATTTCAGGTGAAAATACAGTAAAATGTGAAAAATGTTCTTTAGATAGTGGAAAAGTAACTAATATTCCAAATGTAAATTATGAAAAACCTTTTTGTGGTTTATGTAACATTGGAAATAATTATTTATATTCAATTTTTGGTTATAATTGTATTTATATTGAAAAATTAAAATTATATTCTGAATATAATAAAGATATTTCTTGGGAAATTGTTCAATATAAATTAAATGAAAATGAAATTAATTTAAAAAATTTTCTTTGTGTTCTTGATGATTATATGAATATTATAATATTTGGTGGAGAAGATTATGATAAAAATTTAAATAATAATATTTATTGTTTTGATATTGGAGATGGTAATATTTATAAAAAAGGTGAAATTGATAATACTTCTTTATTTAATTGTCAATCTTTACAAATTGAAGAAAACTTATATATTAATTTTGATTTATATTCTAATATTCATGCATATAATAGAGAGTTAGATATTCATATAGTTTACCAATATGATGAAAATATTGAATAAATATTTTAAATAATTTTTTTATTTAATTTAATTATACTTTTTTTCTTTTTAATAAATATTGATTTTTGTATTTATTTTTTATCAGTGTATGAATACAAACACTCATTTTAAAATCACGATGAGTATATTTTCATCATTTTATATCTTTAATTATATTTAATTAATTTTAAAAATAAACAATTTTTTTTAATTTGAAATATTTAAATAAATTATTAGATTTAATATGATTAAATAATTTTGTATATTTCTACTTTATTAAAAAAATATAATATTTTAAATAATTAATAATATAATATTCTATTTTTTAATATTATCCAATTTTTTATTCCTTTTCCTATATTTCTTTTTATTATTTATATTATTTTTCCTTTTTGTTTTATTATTTAATATTTTTTTTTTATTTGACTGAACAGAATATAAATTTGAATTTTCAGAATAATACAAAGAAGAATCCTCACTTAATATTTTATCATCATCAATTGTTATATTTATTGATTTTACATCTGAAAATTGAAATGAATCAGAATTTGAATTTGATATTGATGAAGAAGATAAAATTGAAGAATTTTCCTTTTTATCAATTTCAATATTCACATTTTCATTTTCTTCATTTTTTTTATCTTTATTTTCTTGTTTATTATTAATTTCATCCTTTTTTAAATTATTCAATTCTTTTTTATTTATATTATTTTCTTTTTTTTCTTCTTTTTGATTTACAATATTTTCTTTTATTTCTTCTTTTTTATTATTGTTTTTATCTTTTTTTTCTTTTATATTATTATTTTTATTATATTTCCTTTTACTTTTTCTTCCTCTTTTTTTTTCTTTTTTTTTTATTACTTCTGGTTTATTTAAAACATCTTCTCTTATTTCATTAAATATATTAAATAAAGATGATGAATTATTATTATTTTCATTATTATTATTATTAATAATATTATTTTTATTTTCATTAATATTAATATCTTCTTCAAAAATACTTTTGACTTTTAATTGATTTTTATTTATTTTTACAATATGATTTTCATTAATTTCTTTTTGATTAATATTATTTTTCTTTTTATTATTTTTATTATTTTTATAAAGAATATTTTTATTTATTTTAATTTCTTCAGTTCTAATTCCCATATTTTTAGTCTCACTTGAATTTGAATATGAATTTTGACTTAACCCTATTTTACCATAAATTTCTTTAAGATATTCTTCTTTTAATTGTTGAAATTCTTTTAAATAATTGGTAATATTAAAAAAAATTTGAGAGACACATGTACATTCTTGAATGATTTTTTCTCTAATATCATTAATATTTTCTTCTCCATTCTCAGACATTAAGATTTAAGAAAATTCCAAGAAAAAATAAATTTGGACAAAAGATAAAATACATAATATTAAAATTAAATAATTTATAATTTGAAATATCATATTAAAATTAAAATAAAATTAATTTAAAAAATGGAAAATTTAATAAAGGAATTAAGTGAAAAATCAAATAAGTTAAATATTGATTTATTAATTGAATCAAATTCATATATTGATTTTAATTTTAAAGGTGAATGGACAATTGCTTTTGTAGAAAGGGAATTTGAGAAAATAAAATATACATTAAATATTTTAGTAAATAATAGACAAATTCACAACGCACCTGATATAAGAAGAACTTCATATAATATGAATCCTTTTAGAAATAATATTTATTCATTTAATTATTTTTTAAGATCTGTTATTCTTAATGAAGAATATGAAGATATGAGTTTAAAAAAAATTTTAAAATTATTAGAAAAAAAAGAATTAGAAATTATTAAAAATGAAAATAGCCAAATTACACCATATCAAATTACACAATTTTTATCTGGAGATATTATTGATATTATAAATAGAATCAGTACTTTAGATAATCAAGATGATATTAATGAAAATTATTTAAATAAAATAGTCGATTTAATTTTAGATTTCTTTATTTTTGTAATAAATGTAACTATAAATAATATTGAAAAAATTAAATTAATTATTAATAATCCTCAATATAGAAAATTTATTTATATTGACAGAATTTTTGCAATAATAAATTCATTTGATATTTTAATAACTGCATTTAAAAATTTATTAATAATAATAAATGAAGAAAATACAGAAGAAATCAGAAAAACAAAAGAAATAGGAAATAAAACTTATTTAATATTAATACAATGTTTAACTGATAATAAATATAATATTCCATTATATTATTTTGATTTAATTTGTTATTCATATATTGATTGGTTTACTCAAAAAATGGATGGATATGATATTAATAAAGTCATAAATGCATATAGCGAAAGTATTTTACATTTAACTGAAAATGAATTAAAAAATATTAAAAGACCAAATATTATTATTGGTATGAATAAAAGATTAGTTAGTATAATGGATGATAATAATCGAAATAAAAAAGAAGAAATTTATCATAAATTAAATTTTGATTATATTTATCGTTGTTTAAATAGTCAAATGTTAGAAAAAAAAATTAATTCTGTTAATATTATTAATGAAATGATTTCTATTAATGAAAATAATATTAATTTTAATAAAAGATTTGAAAAATATTTAATTAAAGAAAAAAATATATTATCATTATTATTAAGTGATAGTGTACATGATGAAGTTTTAAAAAGAACAATAATAATTTTCCATTATTTAGCTCGATTTGATCAAATTCCAGATAATATAATAAAACAATTAATAGATAATAAAAAAATAATTTTAATTCAAAATATAATTTCTGATATTGTAAGTTTATTACCTTTTGAAAAAAGAAATAAAATATTTATTGAATGTACAAAAGATATGGATTTATCAATAAATGATAATATTGAATTTATTAAAAATTTAACTGATAGTTGTTTAAATTATATAAATTTAAATCAAGAAGAAAAAAAAATAATAAAAGAAAATGAACCAAATTTATATGGATTAGATATTTTATATAATTACATTATAAATTTTAAAGAAAAAGATTTAAATTCTAATAATTTATCAATTGCAATTGATGCTCTTGTGCATATTCTTTCAAATCCTTTTACAGTAATTGATATTATGATTTATAATTATCTTGACAAAATATTTCAAACTATTAAAGAAGATGAATCACATAAAAGCATTGTTCAATGTATAAAATTATTAAAAAAAATATTTAATATATGTTTTGAAAATAGAAAAACAAAAGATGAATATTTAAAAAAATTAGATGAAAAATATGATATAATAACTTTATTTGTAGATGATTTAACAAGATATATAAAAAATATTCAAAAAGATAATATTGATTTTAAATTTCAACCAGATGAAATTTATGAAGGTATTTATACACATTCAATAAATGTAAAAGCTAGATTAAATATAATATTTTTTTTTATTGAAGATGATAATATTAATTATTCTTTAGATTTAAAAGGTGAAGAACATTTAGAAAAATTATTTAAAATATTTAAAAATGATAAAAATGAAAAAATACTTTTATTTGATTATTTAAATATTTATGTTTCATTAAATCCAAATAAAGAAACACTTGAATATTTTTATAATATAATATTAAAAAATCCAAATTATATTAATTTAAAAGAAATAAATGAGAAAAAACAATTATATTTAATAATTTCAATATTTATAAAAATAAATTTAGATGAAAGTTTAATATTTGATGGAAAAAATTATAGAGTTAAATCAGATAAAATAAAAGGATTAGATGTCTTATATGAAATATTATTAAATAACTCAAATCCAAATTTATTATCAAAATTATGTGAAGAATTAACAAATTTATGTATGAATTTATTAGATTATTCAATTTCATTTTCAGAAAAATTTTGGATAAATTTTATAAAAGATATAACAACAAAATTAAATAATTGTATTAATAACAATAATAAAATTGGAATAAATGGATTAATTAATTTAATAGATTATATTTATTCATATGCTTCAAATTTTGAAGGCAAAATTCCAGAAAAAAAAGATGTTCAAAGCGCAGGTCCTGAGAGTAAATTATATCATTTTTATTGTGAACATAGAAAAAAACATGAATTTAAAATTAAAGTTGGATTTAAGGAAAATTTATTTATTGTAAGATGGAGAATTGGTTATTTTTATGATATTAATGTTAATGATGTTATTTTTGAAGATTTAGATGGAAATAAATATAATTTTATGTATGATTTTTATAGATTTATGGATTTGTTTCCTCCTGAAAAATATGTTGGAAGTTATAATAATTATAAATGTGTTTATGTTAAAGGAGAAAAAAATCAATTATTGAAATTGGAAATTAATCCTAAAAATATTATTGAGAATGATCATAATATTATTAATTATTTTTTAGAATTGTTAAAAAATGAAAATAAAGATGAAGAAGTTAAAGAGAAAGTATGGAATTTATTAAATAAATTACCATATGATTATTATATTAAAAAAAATGTTATCCATTTATTTAAAAATTATAAAAATGAAAATAATGAAGAAAATAAAAATGAAAATATTGAAAATAAAAATGAAAATAATGAAGAAAATAAAAAGGAAAATAATGAAAATATAATTGAAAATAATGAAAATAAAAATGAAAATAAGGAAGAAATTAACAAAGAAAATAATGAAAAGAAAAATGTGAATAATGAAGAAAATAAAAATGAAAATACACTTGAAAATAATGAAGAAAAGAAAAATGAAAATAATAAAGAAAATAAAAATGAAAATAACGAAGAAAATAAAAATGAAAATAATAAAGAAAATAAAAATGAAAATAACGAAGAAAATAAAAATGAAAATAATGAAGAAAATAAAAATGAAAATAATGAAGAAAATAAAAATGAAAATAAAGAAGAAATTAAAATTGAAAATAATGAAGAAAAAAATAAAAATAAAGAACAAAATACAAATGACAATGATAATAAAAAAGAAAATGAAGATAAAAAAAATGTTGAAAATAATAATGAAAATATTAATGAAAATAATATAAAGAATATATTTAATATTGATGAAATATATCTAATCACATATACATTACAATGTATGAAGATATATTTAAAAAAAAATTTTAAAAATGAAAAAGAATTATTAAAATATTTTATAGATAATTATAAATCAAATGAAATATTAACAGAACTTTTTTATAAATTTAAAATCAATACAACTCAAAAAGATAAAGATAAAGATAAAAATAAATATATAATTTTCATCTTTTTAGATAATTTAATTTATATTTTAAATAAAATATACAATATTCAAGATAATATAAAAATTGATGACGAATTATGTAAAAAATTATCTTCAATTATTTATGATATGTTAAAAATAGAAGAAGATTATAAAAATAAACAAGATGAATATTTATTAAGATATAATATTAGAATTTTTAGAAGATATTTAAATCAAATTGAGATAAATAAAATAGATATGGATGATAATAATAATGATATTGAAGATGACAAAAGTGTTTTTAGTAATTCTATGATATTTATGGATTATGAAAATTTCTTAATTGAAGAACAGTTTTCACTTCATTTTAAAATATTAGAAAAAATTTTTGACTTTGTTCATTTTTTTTTTAATAAGAAGAAAAAAGGATATTTTTTTGAATTTTTATTAAATAATGAAATTTTATTTAATTCAATATTTGTATATGGATTTATAAATAGTAAAAATGTTTATTGTCAAAAAATAATTTTTAAATATCTTTATAATTCTTTATTTCCAAAAATAAAAGAAAATTCACAAGATTTAATATCTAAATATCTTAATTTAATATTTATTCAAAAAACTTTTGAATATATTTTACAAAATGATAAAACTGGAATATATTTTGATACAACATCAATAATAATAATAAAAACTATAGAAGAAAAAATAAAATATAAATGTGAAAATAAACATTTATTTCAATTAGCAATTGAAAATATAATAATTTATATAAAAAGAAACTTTGAAAATAAAAATAAAGAAATAGAAAATGAAATAAGAGATTCAATAGCAAGTAAAATTAATTTATTAAGAAATTTAATAAATTTATCTCCAGAAGAATCAATACCATATATTTTAGATAATGATATTTATTATTTATTTTTAGAAAAATGTATTTATAATAAATGTAATGAAAAACCATTAATTTCACATAATCCATTATGTCAAACTTATTCTTCTCAATCTGCAATTTATAAATTAATAATTGATTTAATTAATCAAAGTCCAGATAATTGTAAAAGTTTATATAAGAAAATTATTTCTAAATTAAATAATTTTCATCAATTAGGTTTTTGGAAAACTAATTCAATGAATAATTGGAAAATTTCATATAATAAAGATTTTAAAGGAGATTTTTGTGGATTAAAAAATTTAGCTTCAACTTGTTATTTAAATTCTATTGTTCAAATGTTTTATAATATTCCTATGTTAAGAGAAAGTATTCTTTCTATTAAATGTGATCAAAAATTTCCTTTATTGTATAATTTACAAATTTTATTTTCTTCTTTGAAAACTTATGAATCACAATATTATAATCCTAGAGATTTTGTTTTATTAAATGAATTAAATTTTATTGAACAAATGGATGCAGATGAGTTTTATGGAAGATTAATTGATTATATTGAAAAAGATATTAATAATTTATATTTTGTTAATGAAAAAGTAGAAGAAAAAAAAATAGAAGAAAAAAAAGTAGAAGAAAAAAAAGTAGAAGAAAAAAAAATTGAAGAAAATAAAGAAGAAGAAAAAAAAGTTGAAGAAAATAAAAAAGAAGAAAATAAAGAAGAAATTAAAGAAGAACAAAAAAAAGAAGAAATAAAAAAAGAAGAAAATAACGTAGAAAAAACAAAAGAAGAAGAAAATAAAAAAGAAGAATCAACTAAAAAAACATATAAATCAATATTTAAATTTTTCTTTGGAGGAAATTATGTAGATGAATTATCATTTGAATGTGGTCATAAAAGATATAATGAATTTTTTTATAATAGTATCCAATTAGATATAAAAGGATTTGGAAATTTATATGAATCTTTAGATAATTACATAAAAATAGAAACAATGGAAGGTGATAATAAAATAAATTGTGATATATGTAATGAAAAAAAATCATGTAACAAAAGACAAATATTTAAAAATTTACCAAATATTTTATTAATAGTATTAAAAAGATTTGAATTTGATTATGATAATATGATAAAATATAAATTAAATGATTATTTTGAATTTCCAATGATATTAGATATGAAAAAGTATTTAATAGAAGATTCAAAAGAAAAAAATTCAGAATATGATTTAAAAGGAATAGTAATTCATTTAGGAACAAGTGAATGTGGTCATTATTATGATTTAATTAAAACTGAAAATGGAAAATGGTATGAATTTAATGATACAATTGTTAAAGATTTTAATGAGAAATTTATTCCTGAAGAAGCTTTTGGTTCAAATGATTTTGATGATGATAATTTTAAAAATTTTAATTTAAATAATAAAAATAATAATAATAATGCTTATATTTTAATGTATCAAAAAAAAAATTTTGAGAGTGATTTTATGAATGAAAGTTATCAAAATTTTTCTACTAAATTAGCACTTCCGCCTTATGATAAATTGTCTAATATTAATCAAAATATTTTAGATATTATTAATATTGAAATGTATCAATATTGGGTTTTGAAAAATATTTCTTCTATTCAATATCAATATTTTGTATTAGAATTAGTTAAAATGGATGTTTGTAGATATCATAAAAATATGAAAGTTATTCAAAATTTAGAATATGATTCTTTATTTAGTCATATGATTACAATGAAAAAATCTGATTTTTTTATGGAAAATAATATACAATATAATTATTTAAATCAAAGTGAACCAATAATTAAAGAAGAAAATGATTTTGTTTTTAAATTTTATTTATTATATTATTTTAATATTGTTATAAGATTAAAGGATAAAAATAATTTACAATCATTTACAGATATATTAAAAATTTATATAAATAATAATTTAAATTGTGCAAAATATATAATTGAAGAATTTTCTGTATTTGAAGTAATAAATGAATATTTAATATCATCACCTCAAAATATGGCAAAAGTTATTTGTGGAATAATATCACAAAGTTTATTAAAAATATATAATGAAATTAAAGAAAATGATAATTATATTGATTTGTATATGTTTTCAATTGTTTTAATAATTAATGATTTAATTAATAATATTAATATTGAATTTATATATGTTATTTTATTTGAAATATTATGTCTTAATTCAAGATATAGAATTGAATTAATTAATATTAAATATGATAATTATATTGAATATTATTTTGAAAATAATAGAAAAATTCCTGAAAATAAACTTTATAAAAAACAATATTTTTCTACATTAAAAAGCGATCATCATATTTTAAGTGATAAAAGTATAAAAAGTAAATATATATTTGAAGAAAAATTTACTTATGCAGAAGAAAATTATGAAAATAAACATCAGGATTATATTAAATTTAATAGAAATGATAAATTTTTTAATTCTATTTATCTACTTCTTTTAAATGAGAAAAATAACTTTTCACAAGAAGAACAAGAAGAAAATGAGTAAATTTTATATTATAATTTTTGGTACATTCATTTTATTTAAAAAATTAATTAATTAAATTTATAAATGAAAAATAATATTAAAAATAATTTAACTAATCAAAAATTCCTTCTACTAAGAGAAAATTGTGAAAAATATATATTAAAAAATAAAAATATAAACACAAGAATATCTCTCATTTCTTTTTTTTCAAGTACAAATCCAATCAAAAATATTTATATAGATTTGGCATTTAATGCTTATAATAAATCATTTCAAATAAATATGCATTTTTTTATATTTTTTTTAATTAGCCAATTATGTCAAATTATATATTCATTCATTGATATAGATAAAAAAAGTAAATATAAATTAAGAATAATAATTTCAGAAGGAATTGCATTAATAATATTATCATTATTTTTTGGTTTATTATTTATAAAAAAAAATAGAGAAAATAAAATATTTATTTTATCTTTTTCATGGATAATATTATTTAATTGTATAATTAATCAATTATTAGTAATTTATAATAACAAAAATGAACAACAAGAATTATATTTATCAAAATTTTATCATAATTTAATAATGCCTCATTTTTTAATGATTATGATGATAACAGCAAATATGAGTCTTCATTTTGGTCATTTTTTTGTTATTTTTTTTATTGATATTTTTCTTATTATTATATTAAGTATTATTAATTCAAAAAATCATTTTTATCATCATGTAAATATTATTTTTTGTATTGGTGTTCTTACTTTTTTTCAATCTTATAAATTTGAATTATCTTATAAATTAATTTTTGATTATTTTATTGAAAAATATTATTTATATTTAATTAATGAAGATATTATTAATAATGCTGATATTGGAGTTTGTTTAACCTCATCTGATGATTTTGAAATAATTAAAATGAATAATGAAATGGAAGAAAATAATGAAATAATTGATTTAGAAAATGACAAAAATAAAAAATTTCTATTATATAATTTACTTTATAAAAAAAAATATAATGATAATGAAAAAGAAAGTGAAAAATTAAATTTATATCAAGCTATTGATGAAGTAACAACAAATTATATTTCAAATGGTAAAATTGAAGATTTAAAATATTTTGTTCCTTTAGGTAGATTTAAAACAAAACATGGGACAAAACTTTTTAATGTTAAATTTAAAAGAATTTATTCAAATAAAGATAATAAAAATCAAAATAATAAAAATGAATCAGACTCTAATACTACAAATCAAATTATTAATATGTTAAATATAAGTGACTTAATTCAATTTAATCAAATTCAAAAAAATATAATGACAACAACAACAAATATAGATTCTCATTTATCAGAAAATAATATTAATCAAATACAAAAATCATTTAATTATAAATTTATTTTTACTTTAATTGCAGAAAATAGAAAAGAATTAAGAATGAAAATAGAGAAAATATATCAAAAATTAATTTTAACAAAAATGGAAGAAGAATTTAAACCAATTCAATGTGTAAAAGATTTAATTGATAAAATTATAAAAGAAAAAGAAAAAATTGAAGATAAAGAAAAAGATAATAGTGATTTTTTACCTGATTTATTATTTAAAACGCAAAAAACAAATAAAAATAAAATTAAAGATTTTCAAAAAATTTATGATGATGAAGAAAAAAGAAGTTTAAGTTCAATAGAATCAGGATTAGAAAATAATATTTATAATAATATTGAAACATTTTCATATATAAAATATATAGTAGAAACAATTAAATTAACAGTTTTAGATTTATCAGAATATATACAAATTCATAGTACAATAAAAAAGAAAAATGAAAAATTTGAAGTTCAACAATATTATTTAGGTGATTTAAGAGATTATATTGAAGGAATCTCAAATGCATATTTAAATTTAATAGATAAGAATTTAAATATAATAACAAGAATGGATATTAATTTAACAAAAAGAAGTTTTGAAATAGATAAAGATAAATTAAATCAAATAATATCAAATTTAGTAAGAAATGCAATAATAAATACAAAAAATAAAAATAACATATATATTGATATAGAAAAAATGAAAGAAAATGATTTAAAACATTTTGAATTTGATTCAAATAATAATTTATTTATTAAACAAAATACTCTTGGTTCACCAAATTCTCCTTTTATTTCTCATCAAAATTCAAGTATTGAATTAGGATTAGTAATTACAATTGAAGATACAGGACAAGGAATAAGTAACGATTTAAAAAATAATATTAATAATGATGGAGAAAATTTTTATAGAATTGATACAAATGATACTAAATTTGATACTAATCATACTAAAGATAATATTACAACAGAAAAAAAGAATAAAAAAGGATTAGGTACTGGATTAAAAATTTGTAGAAAATTATCAGATGAAATTAATGTTAAATTAAAATGTCAAATTAAATCTAATAATCAAGGAACTATTTTTAAAATTTTTTTAAAGACTGAATTATTAGATTAATTTGAATATTTTGTTTATTGTTATTTTATTTTTGTTTTAAAAAATTTTGTTTATTTATTTATAAATGTTACTATAGAAATATATAAAATTTAATGAAATGAATTTATTATTAAATTATGAACTAATATATCTTTTTTTTTTATTTTTAAAGATTAATAAATGTTTTTTTTTTAAATTTTTGTTTTAATTTAATCGTTAAAATGGAATTTCATGAAAATTTTTTTGATGAAAATAATCTTGATTTTAATAAGGAAAATATTAAAAAATTCAAAAATAAATTTAGAACAGATGTAAGAGAAACAATAGGAAAAGATTTAAGAGAAGCATATTTAAGAATATTAAATAGACAATATGAGCATTTAATAGATAAATATTTAAAAAATCCAAATAAAACTTTAATGACAAATGAAAGTTTTTTATCTCAAAGTATGATGTTAAGTAAATCCCAATATTTAAATAGATCTCAATCATCAGTATTATTAAGAAGAGCAAAAACAAAGAAAAAAAAAGGAAATTTAAAATATATTTTAGATTATGAATTTTTAAAATATTCACCTAAAAAATTTATTGATAAAAAAAAAAAGAAATTTGATAATAAAGATTTAGAAGAAATAAAAAAAGATGATAATATAAATGAAAAAAATCAAAAAATTAATTCTAATAATTTTAATAGTAATAATAATATTAACAATCCAAATTCTTTTTTAAAAGAAAAAAGTAAATCAACAAAAGAATTTCCATTTCAAGAAGAAGAAAGATTAACTTTATATGAAAAATATTTAGTACAAAAAGAATTAAAAGAAAATCAATTAGAATTAGAAAGATTAAAAAAAAGAGAAGAAGAAAAAGAATTTCATAAACCAAAAAAATATATGAGTGAAAAATCAAGAAAACTTGTAAAGAATACAAAACCAATTTATGATAGAATAAATGAAATTAAACTTAAAAAATTAGAAGATTTAATAAGAATAAAATTACAAATTGATGATGAAAATAATTATAAAAATTTAAAAGATAAAATAAATTTTGAAAATATAAAAAAACAAAATAAAAAAAATGTAAATTCTCCTAATTTTGAATCATTTAATGATTGGTATATTCAAAATGGAAATTGGGAATTAGCAAAAAAGGAAAAAATTCATAATAAAAAAATGCAACTTGAAGCTTTTAATTCTTCTAAAAGTAATGAATATTGTTCTTTTCATCCACAAATTAATAAAAATAAATATTATAATAAAAAAAGTAATGAAGATTTTGGAACGAGATTATATAATCATTATTTTACAAAAAAGAAAAAAATGGAAAATTTAATTGATAAATATACTCCTAAATTTAAACCTAAAATAAATCAAAAAATTAAATCTCCAAAAACAAGTGAAAAAGTATATATTTTTGAAATTGATGAGGAATAAGAATATTATATAATAAATATTTAAATATGAATTTATAAATATTTTTTTGTAATAAAAATAATTTTTTAACAATAGGGAAACATTTTTTATAAAATAAGAAAAATTAGTCAAAAAAATATATAAATCTCAATATAAAAAATATTCTTAAATTTGAATACTATTTTTGGTATAATTTAATATAAAAAATTCATAATAAAAAAATGCAACTTGAAGCTTTTAATTCTTCTAAAAGTAATGAATATTGTTCTTTTCATCCACAAATTAATAAAAATAAATATTATAATAAAAAAAGTAATGAAGATTTTGGAACGAGATTATATAATCATTATTTTACAAAAAAGAAAAAAATGGAAAATTTAATTGATAAATATACTCCTAAATTTAAACCTAAAATAAATCAAAAAATTAAATCTCCAAAAACAAGTGAAAAAGTATATATTTTTGAAATTGATGAGGAATAAGAATATTATATAATAAATATTTAAATATGAATTTATAAATATTTTTTTGTAATAAAAATAATTTTTTAACAAATAGAAAAACATTTTTATAGAAACTTTTTATTTAATTAAAAAAAAAACAAAAATATATAAAAAATATTCCTAAATTTGAATACTAAATTTGGTATAATTAAATATAAATATTTGAACTAAAAAAATTGAGTTTTTTCATTATTTAATATAAATTATATCTCCATAAATTTTTATATTAAAGTTAGAAAGATTTTTCTTTAAAATGATGAAAAATAAATAAAATAGTTTTTCTATAAAAAAATTTTTAAAAATTTAAATTATAATTTTAAATAAAATAAAAAACTTAAAAAAAAATAATATAATAAAAAAAAGTAATAAAAAAGATATAAAGAATAAAAAAAAATTTATCTTTCAATATAAATATTTGAACTAAACAATTGAGTTTTTTCATTATTTAATATGAATTGAATGTACATAAATTTTTATATTAAAGCTAGAAAGATATTTCTTAAAAATTGTTTAATCAAATTATATGAATAAAAAGTAAATAAATAGTTTTTCTATAAACAATTATTATAAATTTAAATTATAATTTAATAAAATATTATTTAAAAAAAAGTAATAATAAAAAATATAAAGAATAAAAAAAATTTATCTTTCAATCTAAATATTAACTATATAACTAATATTATCATTATAAGTCAAACTTCAAACTTACCTAAATTTCACTAAAACACATATTAATTTTAAAAAATAATAAATATTAAAACCAAAAAAAAAAAAATTAAAATCCCCATTATTCCAAATAAACAACAACACAACTAATATTATCCTGACTTCCATTTTCAACAGCAAAATCAACTAATTTATTAACCAAAGCTTCACTTTTATTAATAATACTCGAATTATCTAAAATTTCTTTAGAAAACTCAAATAAAATTTCTTGATTAACAACATCCCAAATTCCATCAGAAGCAACAACTAAAAATTTATCTTTTTTATGAATATTATGTTTATGAATATGAGGAATTGCAATTAATCCTTTTCCTTTTTGATCAAAATCACCAATTGATCTTGAAACAGCCAAAACATTATTTAATCTATTATTAATAATATTACCACCTTCTTTTTCAATTCTCTTTTTTTCATTCTCATCAGAACATTTATCATCATATGATATTTTAAAGGCATGATCTTTATTAACAATCATACAAGAAGAATCACCAACATTTGCACAATGAATAATATGATGATTTGTATTTATTAATATTATTGTTGCTGTATTACCAACTAAAACATAATTTAATTCTTTTGCTTTTTGTTCTATTTTTTTAAATGTTAATTCCATACAATGCTCTACATTTATTGGATTGTCTTTTATAGATTTTTGAAGAAATTTTGGAAAAAATTCTTTTGTCATTTTTGCACAAGAATCACCACCATGTCCGTCAAAGATACCAAATAAATATTGAGATTTGTCATTTATAAAATTTGGCATTGTTAATTCTATGTCTTCCATATATTCATTGTATTTTTCGTTTTGATATAATTTTGAAGAATATGATATTTTTAGTTCTTCTTTTTTTATATGGGGTATTTCTTTTTTTGAATGATTTGCTGATGTATGCTCTGAATGATGAGTTTTTGAGTCTTTTGGTTTTGAATTCATTTTTTTTTTTTTTTGTTTTTATTTTTTTTTTTTTGTTTTTTTTTAAATATGTTTTTTTTTTATATATTTTTAGTAAGATTAAATAAAAAATTAATTTTTTTTGTTTTATTAAGAATTAAGTTTTTTTTGTTAATTTTTTTTTTAATTTTTTTTTTTAATTTTATTATTTTTTTTAATGTTTGTTTAATTATATACTTTTAGATTTTTTTTTATAAGTTTTTTCAAAGGAATTTTCATTTTGAAAAGATTTATTCTTAATTGGAGAATTTGAATTTGAATCATTACTTGATATAGAATCATTATTATTATTATTTATTGGAATTTTTTTTCCATTTTTTAACCATAATTTATATAAAGAAGATAAATATTCTTGATCATAATTTCCAATTTTAGTATTTAATACCCAAAATATTTTATTTAATGATAATAAAATTTTTGTTACAATTGGTTTAATTAAAGTAGGTTTAATTTGATTTAAATCAAAAAATTTTTGAAGTGAAATAAATAAATCATCATATTTTTTTAAATTAAAAATTCTATAATCATTTTTCGAAACTTTAATTTTTAAAGTTAATATAACTGTATTTTCACTTGTATAATCTTTTAAAGAATTAAACTTATTATAAAAATTAATACTTTTATTTTTTTTTTCTTCCAAAAATTCATTTCTATTTAAAGAATTACTAAATAAAGGTTTATAATTTATATTATTCCCAAATAAATTATTTTTATTACATTGATTCTTTAGGACTAAATTATTCATTGAAATATTCCTTTGAAGAAAAAAACCATTTGAATTATTATTATAATTCCTATTTATATTATTTATATTATGTAAATTCGATAATAAAGTAAAAGGTTTAACATTATTTTGATTATGATTTGAATTAATTCTATTATATGAATTCGAATTTGTAGTGAAAGATTCATTACTATTTGATGAAGAAGTTTTTAAATTTCCATTGGAATTTTTAATATTTGGACTGAATAATTTTGTTCCTTTTATTTTTGATATTGAGAAATTATCTAAATTTATTTTTGTATCTGGTGAGTTTATCATATTAATTGAAAATGGTTCTTTACTTTCTTGTATTGGAGATATGATATTTTTATATTTTGGTAAAATAAAATTTTGACTGTGACTTCGAAAAATTTGAAATGGGAAAAATGAATATCCTTGTATTTGACTTGTAAACATGAAATATATTATTTTTTAAAAAAATAATCGATTTCTTTAATTTAAATATATATTAATATTTTTTTTTTTTAAATTTTTTTAAAATAAAAAAGAAATGAAATAAATATATAATGTAAAATACAGTAAATTAACTGATGTGATGAATTAATTAATTAAAAAAAATCTATTTTAATTTCTAAAAATAAAAATAAAATAATTAAAAAAATTTTAATAACAAAATAAAAAAAAAATGATAAACCCATCAGATTATTTCAAAAAATCAAAATCTAAAAATTCAGAAGACGAATTTGACAAAGCAAGTAAAAGAATAAATCCTTCATTATTAGAAAAATATCGTAATAAATTTAAAAATATGGATCCAAATAAAAGAAAAGAATTAGAAGCATCAATATGTAATTTATTTGTGACAGACGAAATAAAAAAAAACAAAAGAGAATCAATACAAAAAAAAATGAAATATAACGACTTAGCAATGATGTCATTTGCATTTATAGGAATATTTACAAATGTAATATCATCATCAATGTATTTAAAAGGAAAACACATAAAAGATTCAGAAGGAAAAATAAACATTCAATTAATACCAAACGAGACAAATTTTATAAGAATATTACGATCAATAACATCAATAACAACATTTCTCTTAATAATATTTTTAATAAGACATTATAACATTCGTTTAAAATTTTTAATAATGAAGCAAAAAATTTCAGTAGCATCATCATTATATTCAACAGGTTTAATATGGAAATTATTATCAGAAATTTTAATATGTTTAATACACAGTCCTCCATATTTAAATGACATTTGTATAACATTTTCCTCAACAACAGGAACAAATCACGAAAAATATAGAGTAGACATTGATTTATTTCTTTGTTCAATAATACCATTAAGAGTATATTTATTATTAAGATATTATTCATTTTATTCATCATGGGCGAATGATAGAGCAGAAAAAATATGTAATGAATGTAATACATTAGGAGGAATATCATTTGCAATTAAAGCAGAATTAAAAGAAAAACCATATTTTGTAGTTGGATTATTAATGATATTATCAATATTTATTTTTGGTTATGCAATAAGAAATATAGAATTAGGTTTCATGCAATATAAAGACGAAAATAAGTTTCAAGATTGGAGTTATGCTTGGAATGGTTTTTGGTGTGTTATAATAACAATATTAACTGTTGGTTATGGTGACTTTTATCCTCAAACTGTATTAGGAAGAATTATTGCAGTTGTCGCTTGTTTATGGGGAACTTTTCTTATTTCTTTAATGGTTGTTTCATTAACAATTTCAGTTGAATTTACACCACAAGAACAAAAAGCTTATGATGAATTAAAAAAAGGAGAAATGTATTCAAAATTAAAAAAATTAGCTTTGGAATTTATAAGATATTCTATTAGATTAAAGGAATTTCCTGAAAAAAGAGAAGATATTATTGATCCTGAAATGAAAATTAAGTATGTTAAAGTTATTGATAAATTTAAACATTCTTTACATAATTTTAGAACTTGGAGAGAAATTGTTATGAGTAAAGAACATGAAATGTCACCTGAGAATATTTTGTATAAATTAAATGAAAATGTTTCTGATGAAATGGAAAGTTTAATTTGTTCTAGTAATTCTCAAGTTAATGCACTTTTGGAATATTTGAAATTAAGTGAAGGAATACAAGAAGAAATTAAAGGGTATGTTAATAAATTAGATGTTATGACTAAAGGATTAAGTGATTGTTTAAGTGATAATGATGATGATTTAAGTGAGAAACTTGATGAAGAAGATGAAGATGATGATAGAAAAAGTGAGTTAATTGATGGTGAGTAAAAATTTTTTATTTTATTTTTTTTTTATTTATTTGTAGTTTTTTTTTCTTTATTTTTTTTTTTATTTTTATTTTTTTTATTGGTATTTTTATTAAGTTATTTTTATTTATTGTAAAAAAATATTGTTTTTTAAATTATTTTAGTTTTTTTAAATATATAATATAATAAATTTATATTTTTTTTAATTTATGATTTCTTCATTTACAAATATAAGAATTTGGATATTTATCATTATAAATTGTATTTTGAATATTTTCTTGTACTTTTAATAAACTTTTTGTATTTTGAATCATTTTTCGGTTTCGTTTAGTTTTTCTGAAATTATAATCTTATCATTTTTTTCATTAATTTTTTTATTTTCTTCTTTATCAGATATTTGTTTCTCTATATTTTTACAATAATCTATTACATTTTCTGTCCATTTAAAAATATCAGAAATAAATTTTATATGAGAATTTGAGTTATTATCTAAAAAAATATATGTACATTGACGATAAGATTATTATAATAACAAACTAATATTTCATATATTCAATAATTAAAAATTATAAAAAAAAAAAATAAAATAAACAAATGTTAATTTTACGTTCAAAAAAATTATATTATTGATATCTATAATTAAATAATTGGGTGATTTATTATTTTATTTTGCAATGATTTTTTATTTTTAAAAGATATTCTTTTTTGCTTTTTTATCAATATATTAATTTATTATTATTTGAATAAAACTAACTTCAAATATTATAAATGTAAATCAAATAAATTGGAATAAAATTATTATTTATGTGTCATATAGATATTTTCTATTTTTTTAATTATTTTATAATACTTATAATATATATCTTGTTACTATAAGATTTGATGATTAAATCCTTTTCAGAAATTATAGAAATAAAGATTCTTATTTTTAATGAATTCACAATAAAATAAAAATTTATTTTTGAAGGAAATGTTTTGATTTTATTAAATATTTATCTCTTTTACAATATTATTATTTGAAACTTTAAATGATAATATTTTCAATATTATCATAT
>JAJMZS010003145.1:0-38925 GCA_023807205.1 Isotricha prostoma
ATAGAAATTATAGTTTCAGATAATTTTAAATTTAAAAATAATATAAATCAAATACAATTGGGTATAAACACAATAAATTATTTATTATTTAATCAACAAAGAATTGAAAAAATAAAACTACTTTATAGAGAAATATTGGAAAGAATTATTAGAATATTAAATGAAATGGCTTATTCTAATATTTTTTTTAAAAAAAGTGCGCTAAAAAATATTTCATTTAATATTATTAATGAAATTTTTTATAATGAAAAATATGTTAATGATAGTAATTTATTAGATACATTTTATCAAAAATATCCTAAATCAAAACCAATATCAATAAAAGAATTAAAAAATAATAAAAATAAGAATAAAAAATATAAATTATTATCGAAAAAAGATGATGTTGAAAATAATATAGTCATGGATATTTTTAAAAATGCTTTTATAGATGAATTTCTTTTAGAGTCTTTAAATCAAAAAAAGGGTAAAATAGAAATTATGGTTAATTCAAATATGGAAAAAATGTTAGAGCTTTTATAAATAAAATTATTTTTTAATATTCCATAAATTATAAGTTTTAAATAATAACTAAATATAAAAAATGGATTTCTGTATTTTCATTTTATTTTAAATATAATAAATAAACTATTAGGAATTGGTCCTATTTATATTCTAATTAACATAAATAATAAATTTTTAGAAATCTATTTCACAATTTCTTACCATTTTGGAATAATATTTTCAACTTTATAAAGGTTAAACCCCAAATTATGCAAATAATGAATATATTTTTCATTAATATTTTAATACCATTAACATTTTTATAAAAGTAAAAAAAAAAACTAATAAAAATTAATTGGTATTCGGCGCAATCCCCTCAAAAATTTTATTAAAAATAATAAATAAAAAATAACATTACCAATTAAAAAATATTATAAAAATTATAGATTAAATAAAAATATAATCATATACTCCCAAAAAAAAGAAAGAAAAACCAAAAACCAAAAAAATATTTTATTTCATCAAATCCCCAATCCCCTATAAAAAATAAATAAATTTTATTTTTAATAATTCAGAAACTTGATCTATTTTTCAAGTCATCTATGGAGCAAAAAAAAATTTCCATAGAAACTTTAAAGTAAGTAAAACATTTAGAATCAAAAAAAAATCTGTTATAAAAACATATACCAATAAAAAATTCAAATAATTATACACTATTAATTACTTCTTAGGGATTGGGGATTGAGCCCATTCCCCATTTCAAACATTTTTTCAATAATTTATTGTTAATTTCCCAAAAAAATAAAATAATTTTTTTTTTATTTATTTATTTAAATAAAAATAAGTATTAATAATTATATAAGTAAATGATTTATTTTACATTAACAAAAATATAAGATATGAGAAATAGTTTTTAAAATTAAAAATAATAATTTCATAATATAGTTTTGTGTCAAGAAATTTGTTATTGGTACCAAAAAAGAATATTTGATAATATGATTTTTTCAAGTAAGATTCTCATATGATATACTTGGATTTTTATCATCTTCGTTGTCTATGGGGTTGACAAAGAAAAAGAAAGAAAATTTTGGGCAAAATAAAGAAGTGAATGGGGGGGAGGGAATAATTTAAAAAATTTTAAATTTTAATTAAAAAATAAATAAAAAATGGAACTTATAAATAGGATATGGGGTATATTGAAAATTATAAAATTTTATCTGAAAATTATTAAAGGTTTGTGATTTATATCAAGGAACAAATAAACATGCTTTTTGGATTTCCTTCTAATTTAGAAGAAAAATTTCCATTTTTACTTTATTTATTTTCAGTTGAAACAGTTAATAAGGATGATTTAATAAATATATTAAATTAAATTAATAATTTTTTATGATTTATATCCTGTTTGAGTAATTATCTCAATACAACTGAAGATACTATTGAATATTTACAAAATATTAATTTAATGAATGATTTTGTATTATTTACAATTCAAAATTATTCCTATCAAATAGATAAGGAATCTGCTAAAAATTTAAAAAGTCTTCTGAAGTTATAATAATTTGTTTTTATTTTAAAAATAATAATCTAATATTATATTAAGTATTTATTTTAATAAAATTTATAATTTTTTCATATTAAACTATTTTCAAATTATATTATTTTAAAATGTGATTTTTTATATTTTTCATATTAAAAATATTTATATACCTAACAATTTTAAAAATTTAGTTTCCCTATCTTCCTGTTTTTTTTTTCTTTATAGTCATATATATTTTTATTACTTAATTTATCTTATTAAAAATTTTAAAAAAATTTTTAATATTTTAGATTATTTATTTTCTATCCTTTTTTATTATAATTGTAAATGCATTTTAATAAATTATTTATTTATTTGTTCTTTAAGTTTGTCAATAATTTCTCTTTCTATTATTTCTTTTAATTCTTTAATTTGAAAAACAATTAAATAATCTTTTATACTATTTGAAATTTCAATTAGTAAATTATTTATTATTTCCTTAATCACCTTTCTTTCTAATTTTTTTAAATCTAAAATATCTCTATTATCTATTTTATATTTTTGAGATTTATAATCTGATTTTATATTTCTGTTAATTTGTTGAGTATTTATAGATACTTCTTCATCAATTAAATTACAATATTCATCAGTGTTACTTTCTTTAGATAAATAATTATTATTAATTACAACTTCATTATTGTTATTTTTATTTAATTCTTGATTATCCATTTCCATATTATTACCATCATATAAATTTAATAAAATATAATTATTTTCTAATAATATATTATTCTCTTTTTCAATGAAAAAATATTCTCTTAATTCTTTATGAAAGTTATCATAAAAATCTTTTTTTGCTAATTCATGTTCTATTAATTGAGGAAAACATTCTCTAACAATTTCATCAAAGAAAAAGTTAAAATTACTATAAAATTCTTCTTTATAAGATAATTCTAATTCATCTAAATAGCTTTTATAAACAGAACTTAAATTTTTAAAATCATGCTTTTTATTATCATTGAAATAAAATAATTCCAAAATTTTTAATAAAATTTTTTCCAAATTTAAAAAATCAATTGAATTATATTGAATAATTTCTATCATATATGTAATATTATTAATGATTGTTTCACATTTATTATTTATTTTTTTTTTATATTCATCAATAATTTTATTTCTAATAGATTGATAATAAGAACAATTAGTAGCATTAGCCATTCTTTCATTTGTTATTTGTTCTAATTTATCTAATCCATAACTTTTCATATCAATTATTTGATTTCCATCATCCATTTTTTCACTTAAAGCTCTAACTGGAGTATAATTTATTTTATCATTACCTAAATAATCTTTAATTAATTTTAAATATTGTTCTGCTTTAGTTTTATTAATAAATTGTAAATAAGTTATTATTATTGGAAGACAATCATCTTCATATTTTCCTAAAAGTTTCTTTATTGTTTCTTTTTCCTTATCATTATATCTTGAGCCAGTAAAACAATACCAAATACAATGAATAAATTCATCTGGTTTATCATTTAATAATTGTTTTTCTATAAATTCTTCAATTTCTTTAACAGATTCATTATAATCTTCATCTAAATTAAATCCTTTTGAATCATATAATCTAAAATAATTATCTGGTTCTGCTAAATAAGGAGTAAAGGTTTTTGTTATTGGTTTTCCAATTCCTGTTTTAGCTTTATTTATTTTTAAAAAACTGTTTATTAAAGTACTTTTTCCTACTCCCGCATTTCCTATTAATAAAATATTTTTGTGAAGCCTTTTTCTTTCTTTTTTTATTTCATATATTTTTAATGTAAATTGTGTTAAATGATTTTTTAAAGATAAGTTAATTTTTGATATTATATCATTTAACATTACCTTTTTCATTAGTGTAATTATTGTTAAGGATTTTTTATTCTTTATAATTTTATCAATTTCTTTTTCTAAATTTTTAATTCTATTTTTTATTTTATTATTCATTTTTTCAATATTATTTGGAGTTAAATACATATAATCAAAATATTTTGAATAGATGTTATCTTTTATAAATATTAATATATTTGATATATTTGAAATCATTGATTCCATTTTATAATTATTTTAAAATAGGTATAATTAATTTTTTATAAATATAATTTGTTAAAAATATATTAAATAATTAATTAATTTTTCGACTTATTCATCATTAAATAATTTTATATCCAAAATCTAATCAAATTTGAAGAAAGAAAATCCAAAAAAAATTATTTTAAATAATAAAAAATATAATAAACATTGTATTTATTATTATAAAAATGCATTATTCCCAAATTTTAATAGTTTTATCCCAAGAACCAGTAACTAATTTTCCATTTTTTAACTGAGTTAAATCCCAAACTGCATTATTATGACCATGTAAAGTAGTTATACACATTTTGTTTTCTAAACTCCAAATTTTAATTGTATTATCATAAGAACCGCTAATTAAATTTCCATTACTACTTTGAATAATAGAAATAACAGTAAAACAATGACCATTTAAAGTATATAAATTATTTCCATTTTCCACATTCCAAACTTTAATTGTTTGATCAGTTGAACCACTTGCAATTAAATTTTGATTTGGATAATTTTTATCATTTATTTTTGCTAATCCCCAAACAAAAGATGAATGACCATATAAAGTTAATTTACAATTATTATCAATATTATTATTTAAATCCCAAATTTTTATTGTTTTATCATAAGAACTTGATGCAATTAAATTTTTTTTAATTTCTATTATTTTATATATTATATTTAAATGACCTTGATAAATTTTAATACAAGTTTTTAAATTTAAATCCCATATTTTAATTAATGAATCATAAGATCCTGATATTAAATTTAAGTTTTCTAATTGTTTTATTGTATAAATTGCTGCTTCATTGCCATTTAATTCAAAATCAAGTTTTTCTGTATTTAAATTCCAAATTTTAATTTTTGTGTCTTCAGAACTTGAAACTAATCTTGAATCTTTTAATTGACATAAAGATAATATTGTTGAATTATGTCCTTCAAAAGTACTTATTAATGAATATGTATTCATTGACCAAATTTTTATTTTATAATCTGAAGAACATGATGCAATATTTCCATTTTGTAATTCTATTACTGAATAAATTGCATTTTCATGTGCTTTAATTGTATGTATACATTTTTTAAAAAAATTCTTTTGTTTTGAAAATTTAATTGGAATAAATGATAATTTATTTTTCTTTTTTATATTTTCTTTTTCAATTTGTAAAATATTTTTAATAAGTAAGTTTGAATTGAAAAATTCTTGACTTTTTGATATAATTTTTGATATTATTAAATCAATTGAATCTTTTTTTAAATTTATTTCTGAATTTGAAATTGAATAATCAATATTATTATTTGGAAATTTTATTAATTTAATATTTTTAATTGCATTATAATTTGGTATAGTTTTTGTAATTAAAAAATTGGAATAAATCATATAAATTAAATTAGTATAATAATTGCTTATTTTAATATTATTCAAATGCATTTGTTCAATTTCATTTTTAACATATTCAAATTTTTCTATTATTAAATTTACATATTTAATTTGTTGATTTTTAATATTTTCTAAACTTTTTTTTTCATTTTCAAAATAATTAATAACATCTTCAGTAGTTTTAAATTTTAATTTTTCAAAAGTCTCATCCCATAATTCTCTTATTGTAATAAATTTAAAATTTTTATATTTTTCTATATCTTTTTTAATACATTGTTCACAAACTAAAATATCTTCATTAATATAACATCCTTTAATACTTTCAGTTCTATGAATTTTACATTTATTTGAAATCATTGATTTCATATAATATTTAATATGACTTTTTTCATGATTATTATCACATTCTGAACATAACCAATGAACACAATCTAAACAAAATGAATAACATTCTTTTATATTTGGATGTTTTATACAACCAATTGTATTAAATGGAGATTTATTTATATCATTAAAAAAATATTCTAATGATATATTTAAAATTTCATTTCTACATGGACATTTTAAATTTATCATTGGAATATTATTATGTGTTAATGATAAACTTACAATTTGACAAATTTCTTTTTTACAATCTGGACAAAGTAGCCATTTAAAATTTGAAAAAGATTTATTTTCAGACATAAAATATTTATAATATAAATTTTTATAAATTAACTTTTATAATTTTATTATGGAAGATAATTTTTTAATTTGTGAATATGAAATAAGTGAAAAGGAATTAAAAAATCCAATTCAAATATTAAATAGTTATGAACAAATTAAAATCAGAGATTCTTCTTTTAAAGGAATTGATAATGAAAATGAATTAAAAGAAAATTGTGAATTATATTTAAATGATGAAAAAATAGATTTTTCTTTTGAAATAAAATTTAAAAAAGCAGGAAATAATATCATAAAAATAAAATGTAAAAAACCATTAATAAATATGAATTATATGTTTTTTTTATGCACAAATTTAACTATAATAAACTTTTCAAATTTTAATTCTTCTAATGTAGAAACTATGAGTTTTATGTTTTATATGTGTGGTTCATTAAAAGATATTAATTTATCAAATTTCAAAAGTAATAATTTAAACAATTTAAACAATATGTTTTTTGGTTGTTCATCTTTATTATCTTTAGATTTAATAAATTTTAATACAGAAAAAGTAACTGATATGAGTTATATGTTTTCATCATGTTCATCTTTAACAAATTTAAATCTATCTAAATTTAATACTCAAAATGTTACAAATATGAGTTATATGTTTTATGGTTGTAAACATTTAAATTTTTTGAATATTTCTCATTTTAAAACTGATAAAGTAACAAATATGAGTCATATGTTTTATGAATGTTCAGATGTAAATAATTTAGATGTAAGTAAATTTAATACTAAAAATGTAAATGATATGAGTTATATGTTTTTCTTTTGCTCTGATTTAAATTCTTTAGATGTTTCTAATTTTAATACTGAGAAAGTAACAAATATGAGAGATATGTTTTCTTCTTGTGTAAATTTAAAATCATTAAATTTAAAAAACTTTATTACTGATAAAGTTGAAAATTTAAGTGGAATATTTTTTAATTGTTCAAATTTAACAAATTTAAATTTGTCTAGTTTCAAAACAAATAATGTTCAAAATATGAATAATATGTTTTCGGGTTGTACTAATTTAACTTCTTTAAATTTAGAAAATTTTACTTCTGAAAAGGTTACTGAAATGATTGATATTTTTAAAGATTTGAATAAAGAATGTAAAGTTAATTTAAAAGATCAAAAGTTATTAAATAATTTAAAAAAATAATTTATATTTGGAGAAAAATTTTATTTAATAGAAATAATAGAGTTAAAAAATTTTGAAGGTAATAATTAAAATAATTTATTGTTTTTAAATCCCATCAAAAAATATATATATAATTAAAAAAAATTATTATTTTTAAATTAAAATTTGAATTTAAAAAAAAACTTTGTCAAAAAGTTACTTATTTTTGTTTTTTTTTTGATTTGAATAATTTGAAAAAATAAATTGTGTTAAAGAATCCCTTTTTGAATTACAATTACTACTATTTTTCGAACTTTCTTGAGTAATATTATTTAGAAAATTATTATTTTTTTCACTAGAATGACTTTCATTTTTTCCAATTACCTTATTTTGATTTTTTTTTAGAAAATTAACTAAACTTTGTGTCTTATTATTAATAGGAATTTTTTTAATAGGAGTTTTATTTTTTCTTTCTTCTTTAACAAAAGATTTAAAAGACATTTCATTTAATTTTTTATTAATATCATAATTAATATAATTCAAAGCACTAATATTACTAATATTACTTTTATTATTTTTATCAATTGAATGTTCTTTTGATTTTGATTTTGATGATTTTTCTCTATGAGTTTTACAACTATTTTTATTTCTTGTTATATCTTTCATTTTTTTATCTATTAATTTCCTATATTCATGCAATTTTTCTTGAATTTTCATTTTTTCCATTGGAAGAGTACTTTTTTTTATTAAGTTTATTCTTGTAAATTTTTCTTCTTTGTGACTTAATCCTCCTGATGATAATCTTATTGAAGTATTATTTGAATTATTATTATTATTTATATTTATAAAATTTGAATATGATCTATTATTATTATTTGTTGATGAATTATTCAAATCTGGTTTATTTAATAATTTAATTTTTAAACGCTTTATTTCTTTTTCTTTTTGATTGATAAATAATTTTAAATTTTTCTCATTTTCAATTAATTTACTATTCTTCTCTTCATAAGTTTTTAATTCATTTTTTAAATTATCAATTTTAGAAATAAAACTTGAATTTTTTTCTTCTAATTTTTTATAACTTTCCTAGATAAAATTAAATAAAATGTTTTACTAATTTTTCAGATAAAATCATATTTTCTTTTTCTAATTCTTCTAATTTATCAATTAATTTTTCTCCATATAATTTTAACTGATGCTCAATACTTATATGTTGTCTTATATCACTTTCAAGTTTTCTTAATAATGTTTCATAATCTTCAGAATAATTGTCATTAATTTCATAATTTAATGTTTTTTTAAATTCTTTAAATTTTTTTTCTGATTGTAAAGTTATTGCAATATCAAAAGATGATTTTATATATTCAAATAAAGTCATTAAATTTTGAGATTTTAAGTTTTCTAATTCCTCCTCTTTATCTATATCATTATTCTATTTATAATCAATTAATTTTACTTACTTTTTCATCAATTATTTTTTTGATTTTTAAATAAAAATTAATTAAAGACTGTTTTACTTTTTTAACATCTTCATTCATTTTAAATTAAAATAAGAATAATTTTAAACTTATTTAATTTTATTTATTTTTATTATTTTTAATTAATTTTTTATAATATAATACTAAAAAATAATATAAAAAAGTGAAACTCATTTTGTAAAAATGAATTCAAATGAAAATATTTATAATATGAAAATACAGAATGAAATGATAAAACAAGAAAATAATAAATCAAATAATAAAAAGCATGAAGAACATCAAATAACATTTAAAATAATTAAAAGACGTATTCCTTGGAATGAAAAAGAAGATGAAGCAATAATAGAATTAGTCAATTTATATGGAACAAAAAATTGGACAATAATATCAAATGAAATGGCAAAAAAAAAATTTAAAAATAGAAGTGGAAAACAATGTAGAGAAAGATGGCATAATCACTTAAATCCAAAAGTAAATAAAGAAAATTGGAGTGAAAATGAGGAAAAAATTTTATTTAGTAAACAATTAGAATTTGGAAATAAATGGTCTGATATTGCTAAATTTTTACCAGGAAGAACTGATAATTGTATTAAAAATCATTTTTATTCTAGAATTAGAAAGATTATTAGAAAAATACTAAAGGAAATAAATAAAGAAAATAATTTAAAAGAAATTAATATTAATGAATATAATGGAGACAAAATTTATCAGATGTTAAAATATAAGAAAATTTCATATTTGAATTTAAGAAAAGATGATATTTTAAATTTGATTACTAATTATGAAAATAATGTTGATAATAACAATTATTTTATTAATGATAATAATTATGATATAATAAAGATGAATGAAGAAAAAAATTTTAATTATTATTGTAATGAAAAAAATTTAAATGTTAATAATGAAAAAGAAAATAATGAATATAAAAAAAATCAAATAACTAATAAATCAACATCTTGTAATAAAAACGAATACATAATAAAAAATAGAAATTGTTTAACAATAAAAGATAATATTTCTCTTTTAAATTCAATTAATAAAAATTCATTAAACAAAAATTTTAATTTAAATGAAAAAAGAAATAGAAATGAAAAAACAAATCCAAAATTAAATACTAATGAATTAATAAAACCAAATATAAAAATGTTAGATAATAATAATATCAATAAAATCATAAAAATTAAAGTTTTAGATAATAATATCCCTATAAAGCAAAATTTAGATAAAGAAATTAACTTTAAAGCCGATACTGATTTAGAAAAAAAAAGGAATTATCAACTATAATAAAAAATATCTTTTTTTCTTCATTAACCAAAAATTTGTATAATACTAATTATAAATATAATAAAAAGAGATAAAATATTAAATTAGGCAAAAAGATAAATCAATCAAAAATAGATTTAAAATTTAAGGAAATATATTTCAATTTATTATAAATATTGAAATTAATACTTTATTTAATAACAAATATATAAGAAATTTAACATATATTATTTAATACTATTTTGAATGAATATAAAACAAATATTTTACAATAATAAAGAATTAAATATTTAAAAATTTTCTAATTTATAACATAATATAAATTTTATGAAAAATATTATATTTTATTTTTTAATTAAATAATATTTGTTTTAAATAATAATTTTTCAATATTTTAATTTAATAATTATATATTTTTTAAAGAATAATAAAATGGGACAAGATGAAGCTCGTATAGCTTTATCAAATAAACCATTAGAAAAATTAACAAGAAATTTTTTTGATTTTCAATATGTAATAGGAAAAGGAGGATTTGGTAAAGTAAAATAAATATAAAAATAATAATAGAAAAGGTATGGAAAGTAACTTTTAAAAAAACTGGAAAAGTATATGCAATTAAAGAAATGTCAAAGATAAAAATAATAGATAAAAATAGTGTAGATTCAATACAAGGTGAAAGGGATATTTTATCATATTTACATCATCCATTTATAGTAAATATGGTTTATGCATTTCAAGATAGAGATTATTTATATCTTGTAATGGATTTATTACCAGGAGGAAATTTAAGATATCATTTAGGTTTAAAAAAAAGTTTTTCAGAAGAACAAACAAGTAAAATTTAAATAATATAAATAAATAAAAATATAGAATTTTTCATTGCTTGTGTATTAGTTGGTTTAGATTATATTCACAAATCAAATATTCTTCATAGAGATATTAAACCAGAAAATTTAGTATTTGATTCAAAAGGTTATGTTAGAATAACAGATTTTGGTATAGCAAAAAAATATGTAATAAATAATAAAAAAGATACTAGTGGTACAGTTGGTTATTTAGCACCTGAAATTTTATTGAATGAAAATCATACTTTTTCAATTGATTATTATTCAGTTGGAATTATTACTTTTGAATTTATATTTGGTTATAGACCTTATATTGGTAAAAGTAAAAGAGAAGTTAAACAATTAGTTTTAACTAAACAAGCTCATATTGATTATGATGATTTACCTGATAATTTTATGATTGAATCAGCTGATTTTATTAATGGATTAATTCAAAGAAAACCTAAGAAAAGATTAGGGAAAAATTCTATTAATGAATTATTTAATCATCCTTGGTTATGTGATTTTGATTGGGAAAATTTAAAGAAAAAAAAATTAAAAAGTCCATATATTCCTAGAAATGGAGATAATTTTGATAAAAAATATTGTTTAGCTAGTGATAAAGAAGGAGATGATACTATAGAAAGATATATTCAAATAAGAAATGATACTAATTTTGATAATCAATTTAAATTTTATTCATCTAAAAAAATTCCAGATGAATTAAAAATTAATTTTAATAATACACCTGAATCAATCCATAATTCAAGTTCTACTAATATTAGTAGAAATAGAAGTGATACAAAGAATGAAATTAAAACTCAAAATATGAAAAATTCATTTCAAAGTATTTTTGAATCTCAAAATCATAAAACTAATTCAAAAAATAAATATAATTCTGATATTTTAGATAAGCTTTGTAAAAATAGATTAACTTCTACTATTTATAATAAAAATAAAATACTGTATAATAATAAAAGTATAAATAAAATTTTAAATGTAAATGGGACTTTTTATTTAAATAAAGATACTTCTTTTCTTGGAATTTCAAATATTAAAAAAAGAAAAATTTCACCTTCTGAAAAAAAATTAGGAACTTCAAAATCAATGCAAAGTTTAAGATATTTTATAAATAATAATAATAGTTTTTTAAATATTAGTAATGATTATAGTATTATTTCTGGAAAAAATAATATTAATTTAAATAATTCTATTGTTAAAAGAAATCATGATCAAAGTAAATTATTTTTAGAAAAGAAATTGCCATCTATTAATATTTCATTAATGAAAAAAAAAAGTGTATTTGGAAATAATATTTTTAAAAATCATGATAATAATTATGAATTATTTTCAAAATTATCAGATAGAAATAAAAAATCGAAAAATATAAAAGTAAATTTAGATATGTTAAAATTTAATGATAAAACAAATTTTAATAAATCATTAAGTTTAAGTAGAAGAGAGTCAGGTAAAAAATTAAGTCCTTTTAATAATTATAAAAATTTTAAATAAAACAATTAATTTTTTATATATATATATCATAATTTATTTTTTTAAATAAAATGATTTTGTAAAATTTTAATTATATTTATTAATTTATAATAAAAAAAAATAAAAATAATTTATCAATTTGATTATATAATTGAATATTAAAATTAAATATTTACTTATTATAATGTCTAGCAGATTTATTTCTTTCTTTTTTTAAATTTCTCTGATAAGAACTTTTCAAAACATTTTTAATATTATCAATTTCTTCAATTTTTGAAGTTAAATTATCGATAAATTGCATATTTTTTGAATGAGGAGATAAACTTTTTTTTCTTTTTATTTTAATATTTTTTTTCATCGCATTAAACATACCAGGTAAATTTTTAAAAATATTAAGAACATGCATTTCATTTTTTACTTTTTTATTTTGTTCTTCTTTAATTAATAATCTTTCTTTTGCTAATTTCATTTCTTTAATTAAATTTTTATTAAAATATTCTTCACATTGAATTATTACTTTTCTTTTATTAAATGGTTCAACATTATCAAAATTTTCATTATTTTTACTTGCTAAAAGATCCTTTTGAAATTTACATTCTCTTGAAAATTGTTTATCAAGAAAACTTTCTTTTGCTCTAAATTTTTTATTAAAAACATAAAAATCATAATTTATTTTTTCAATTTTTTCATTTTTTTTTTTTTCTGAACTATGTAATTTACTTTTATCTTTCTTTAATGATATATAATTATTATTTTTTGAATTATTGTTTTCAGTATATAAAGTATTATATCTACTTGTTTGAAAAGCGGAATAATTTGAATATTCATTACTATTATTATGTAATAAATTTTGATTATTCATTTTAAAATAAGAATTATTTGAATTTGAAGTTCTTGTTGTATTATAATTATTAGAATAAGTATAATTATTTATTTTTAGTTTTGATGATTTTTCTTTATTTTTAATTTTTGTATTTAATCTTATATCTATTAATTCAATATCTCTATTATTAAAATTATTTGTTTCATTCATTTTGTTCTGTTTGTTTAATTTTTGTTGATTTAGTAATAATTGTTTTCTTTCTTTTTCTTTTTCTTTTTTTGAAATTTTTTCTCTTTCATCATTTTTCATTTTAATAATTTGTTTTTGTATAACCTCTTTAGTTGGTTTTTTTAAACGATTAATTTCAATTTTTTTCATTTTATAAATAACATCATTAAATTTATTTTCCATTAAATAATTTAAAACATGAATAGTTTTAGTAGGTTCAATTACTTTACTAGAATAAGGTTTTTGATTAACTTTATTTAATAAATCAGGTTCTTCATCATCAATTTCAGGAATTTTTAAATTTTCTAAAAAAGTTTGTAATTTTTCAAATTTTCTAATTTTATCTTCTTCATCAAAGAGATATTTTGGTTTTTTTTTAGTTTTTTTAGGTTCCTCAACAATATTTTTTGCTTCATTTTTAAAAAAATCAAACATTTGATATCTTAATAACTCTCTTTTTTCCATATTATAAATAGTAACTAAAAATTCAATCATATCATCATTTGTAATAACTTTACCAAACCATTTTGCTTGTTTATATGATTGATATGCAGCATCAAAATCATATTCATTTTCATTACAAACTCCTAAATGATAAAAACAAATTGTCATATTTAAAAATATTTTTTCTAAAATTTCTTCATCATTTTTATTTAAAGATAAATTAATTAATGTTTGTCTATAATTATCTTGTCCTATTCTTAATTCAAGTTCTTTAAAAGATGTTTTTAAACATAGAATTAAATATCTTTTTGCAGTTTCAAAATTATCACTTACAATATATAAACTTGATAAAAATATATATATTGAACTTACTTGATGAAATGTATCAGGTGATATAAAAAAATTTGATGTATTTCTTATTAATCTTTCAGCTAAACCTAAAAAACCAACACAATCAAATATTAAATTTTGATATATACAATATTTTGCATAATTATGACATTGTTTTAATATTAATGTTATTAAACATTCAATTTTATTTGGAAAATATATATCATCCTTATTATAAATACTTTCTTGTTGAATATATTTTATAAATGTTTGAATTTCTTTATTAAATATATTAAAATATTTTTCAACACTAATTAATTTAGTTGATGAATAATATTTAAGAAGTTTTTTTTGAATTATTTCTTGATATGAACATAATTGTAAATAAAGTATTTGCCAATAATAAAAAGTATTTTCAATTAAAGTAACTGATTTAATATATGATATTGTTTTTTTAAAAGCTTCATTTTTAAAATTTTCTAAAGCTCTTTCAAATACCATTTTTGATTCTAATTCATCTTCTTCTTCATTTGATTGTTCTGAAATTGAATTTGAAGGCGTATTTATTTTTGATAAAGGTTCCATTTTTTTTTATATAAAAATTTTGTATTTAAGATTATCGTATTCTTATATTATATAAATAATTATGGATTCTCAACTTAATAATAAAGAAAATTCTAATGGGAAAAAAAAATTATCACCTTTAGCTAAACTTTTAGGAATTACTGAAGAAACTATTAAAGATACAAAAACAAATGCAAGTTCTGATATTAGTGATGATGATGAAAAATTTGTTTATAATCAAAATTGTCAAAACTCAAAAATTGAAAATAATTTTATTTGTAAACCTTTTTATAATCAAAATTCAAATACATATCTAAATAATTTAAATTTAAATTTTCAAAATTATTATGAATTGTTATTGCAAAATTATCATTTTGATTATAACAATAATCAACAAAATTTAAAAAAAATTTGTTACCCAATTTATTGTTATTACAATGAAACTGAACAAAAATTAAATAAAGAAATTAAATCTTTTGTTGATAAAAATAATAAAAATTTTATTGAAAAGAAAACATATTATAATGATAAAAATAATAAATATTTTTTAATTCATAAACAAAAAAATAATTCATTAAATGAATTTAATGAAATTAATAATAATCATATAATTAATATAAAAAATCAAATAAATAATAATATTGAAAATACAAAAATTAAAAAAACAAAACCATTTATAGGAAGAACTGGAGATTGGGTTTGTGGAAATTGCAGAAATTTAAATTTTGCCTTTAGAGTAATGTGTAATAGATGTAATTTATCAAAAAGTGAATCTCAAAAAATGATTTTTGGACAAATTGAAAATCAAAATACTATTTTATCAAATTTAATAAATCAACAAAATTCTTTTAAAATAAAAAAATAAATCAAAAATATTGTAAATTGGAATAATGAAAAGTATATTGAAAAAAATAATATTATTTGTAGATAATTGTAGGTTAGAATTTGTGAATAAAAAAAATTAGTTAAATTTATAATTTTGTTTTTGTATATAAACATTATATTAATAATATTATAATACTAATATGAAATAAGTAAAAAGAAGAATAAATAATTTTTGAAGAAAAAAAAAATATTTTAAATAATTTATTATTCAAAATAAAAAATTTTTAAACAAATTAATTTTATTTTATAATTTTAAAAATTATTTTCATTCATATCAATTGTAATTGAACTTTCTTTAATAACTTTTTTTTCATTTTGATTAAAAGATGAATCCTCTTTATCATGTATTTTATCATTAGAAATAAATGATGTATTCAATTCATAATTTTTTTTAATGTTAATACTTAAATTATTTTTAATATCATTCTTATTAATTTGTGTAATTTCATCAAATTTATGTCTATATGAAACTGTATTTGCACTATGCTCTTTATTATCTACATTTATTTTATTTTTTAGATAATTTTTTAAATTATCATTAATTTCAATATTAAATAAATTTTTATTAATCATTGTATTTTCATTTTTTTGATTATTATTATTATTAACACAAAAAGAAATAAATTCATTAATTCTTCTATAAATTAAATCTTTATTTTCTTTTTTTTTAAATATATCATTATGATTTGCATCTTGAATAGTAACAAATTCATATAAATATTGTTTAGGAATTAATTTTGCAAGAATTCTTCCATGAATATAAGGTACAATCATATCTTTATTACCATGAATAAATAAAATAGGACATTTTAAATTTTTAGCTTTATCACAAGAATTAAAAGAATCAAAAAAATAAGTTTTTTTCAAATCATATGAAGTTCTTAAAATAGATAAAAAAGGAGCTTGTAATATACATCCAGCTAATTTAACATTATTTTTGCAAGCTAAATCAAAACTAATACCAGTTCCTAATGAGAAACCATAAAGAAAAATTTGTTCATTTTGATATTTTAAAATATTTTTTGCATAATCATAAGTTTTTCTAATGTTATAATAAACATTATTTTCACTTAAAGGTTTATTTTTACATACACCAAAAGAAGGATAATCATATAATAAAACACATGATTTTGAATAATATGATAATTCTAAACATTCAAAAAATGACGTTCCTAAATCACCACTATTACCATGACTATATATTATACATATTTTTTTATGATTTAATGGTCTTATTACTAATAATGGAATAAATGAATTATTCTCTTTATCTGGAATTTTTATATAATCATATGATATCTTATCAAATTGTAAATCTTTATATATTGTAGTTCCATTACGTTGCTTTATTAAAAATGATATTTCTTCTAAATCTGAATTTTTACTTATTTTTTTTAATTTATATCCATGTGGATTTGGTGGACGAAAAATAAATATATTTATTAAAGAACGTATCCATATTATTAAAAAATTTACGAAACTTATATATAAATCTAACATATTTTTTAAATATTTTTCTTTAATTTTTTATTATATTTTTTTTATTGCCTTTTTAAACATATTTTTAATAATTATATGTTTTCTAAAAAAAATGAAAAAATTAATTTCTATAAATTTAAAGGAGAAAATAAAGATGAATATTCTTTAGATTTAAAAGATAAATTTGTTAAATTAAAAGCTGTAAATCAAAAATTTAGGATAATGAAAACAAATTCTATACCTTATGATATAACTACAATTTTTTCTGCCAAAGAATCTAATTATGATTTAAATGAAATTTTTATAATTCAATTAATAGGGTATATTGAAACTGATGAATTATTATCCTTTTATGAAAATTACCACGATATATATGAATTTTTAATGAATATAAAAGCAAAATTAATTATTCCACCTACTGATAGTCAGAATGAATTTGTAAATAATTTAGAATATAAAAAAAATTTTTGTGTTTTAATGAATAATAATAAGAAATTTTATCTTATTTTTTCTAAACAACTATCTAAATTGTTACCTTTTGAAATTAATAAATTTAATAATGATGATTGCTTTTATTTTGCAGAAATAAATAATAATGATGTTATTTTTTTTATATCAAAAAAATTTAGAGAATTAAATATTAATGTCCCTTTAAATGATAATTTGAGTGATAAAATATATCAATTACAGACTGAAAAAATTACTATTTTAAAAGAAAAAGTTAAAAATAATATAGAATTTGAAAATAATTTATTAAATAAGAAAAAAAATATAGATGATTTAAATTTAAAAAATGAACAAAAAGAAAAACAAATTAATGAATTAAAATCAGAAATAATAAATATAACAAGAAAAGATAATGAAATTAAAAAATTAGAAAATGAAAAACAAGATTTGATATTACAATTAAAGGATGAGAAAAACAAAAAATCAAATACAAAATTTCATAACAATAAAATAATACAATCAAAAATTCAAGAAATGTTTATTCCAGGAGATGAAGAAATAGAAGAAGAAGATAATATAAGAGATATAGATACAAAAACAATAAACCTTAATGAAGATGATGATAATTTGGATCAATATAAATGTGTTATATGTTTGAAAAATGAAAGAAATATTTTTTTTAAACAATGTAGTCATGTGATTATGTGTCAAGATTGTGTTTTAAATTTTGCAAAAAAAGATATTTTAAATAAAAATCAAAAAAAAAAAGAAGAAGAAGAAACAATAAAAGATAAACTATTAATCAAATTAAAAAATGGTAGATTAAAAATAAAATGTCCTTTTTGTTTTAAAGAAACAATTTGTTATTTATGTAAACTTTCTAATTAAAAAAATAATTAAATTATAATTATAATTTATTTATTTAAAAAAAATACATATATGGGAGACTCTAATAAAGATATAGATGTTGAAAGAACATTAATTACACTAACAATATTAGGAGATAGTACAGTAGGAAAATCTCAATTATCTTCAGTTTTTACAGGACAACAATTTCAACAAAATGATTTAGCAACAGTAGGATATGATATAAAAACAACAAGTTATACTTTAGAAAATGGTAAAGAAATAACAATAAAAATATGGGATACTGCAGGACAAGAAAGATTTAAAAATATGGCATCACAATATATTAAAAGTTGTAATGGAATTTTATTTGTTTATGATATAACAAATAGAAATAGTTTTGAAAAGATTGAAGATTGGATTAAATTTGTTAAAACTAAAATTGATTTAAATACAGTTCCATTTGTAATTGTTGGAAATAAAGTTGATTTATTAAATAGAGCTGTTAGTAAAGAAGAAGGAGAAAAATATGTTAGTAGTTTATCTGTTCCTTTTTTTGAAACTTCTGCTAGAGATAATATTAATGTTTCTGAATCTTTTAATGAACTTATTAATAAAGTTTATGAACTTCATAAAAATGAGTTTGAAAATTATAATAAAGCAAATAATCAAAGTTTTAATCTTAATGAAGTAAAACCAAAAAAAAAAGAAAATTGTTGTAATAGTGAAAAAAAGAAAAAGAAAAAATAACAAATATTTAAATATAATAGTAGTAAAAATTTTTTTAAAAATTTATTTTGTTTTTATCTACTTTGTATAAATATAAATAAATAAAAATATAATTATTAAAATAGAAATTGTAATTAATTAATTTATAAATTACCTTTGAAATACATTTATTAATAAATTACTTTTTAAAATTTATTTATTAGATTGATAAAATTCATTAGGGAAAATAATTTTTTCATTAGTAATATTATTACAAGATAATATTGACTTAATTTTAATCATATTTTCTGAATTAACAAATTCTGATTTCTCACCAAATCCATTAAATAAATTAGATATGATATTACTTTTATCTCTTGCTAAAGGTAAATCATCTTTATATTTACCAATAATAATTAAATTAATATTTTTATCTTTTTTAATATTTTTAATTTCATTAGTAAAATTTTCACTTATATAATAATATTCATCACTTCTAGAAAATAAATTAGTAAAATAAAGTAAAAATTTTTCATTTTTTTCAACTCCTTTCAATAAAAGATAATTAATACAATAATTGAAAGAAGAAATAATCTGAGTTAAATTCATTTGATTTATTTTTTTATTTATAGTTTTATCTTCACTGCTACTAATTTCTTCATCACTTTTTTCATCTTCTTCTTCAATATAAGAACCTTTATATGAATCATTATATAAATGTTCAAATTTTATTGATAAATCTTTAATATGTTCTATTAAATTTACAATGTCAATTTTTTTTTTTTGCATCATTGGACAAACAATTCTACATTTTGAATTAAAAATAAACATTGAAAATCTATCTTTTAATATTAAATAATTTGTTAATATTGTTTTAGTTTCATCTATAAAAGTTTCAAAAGGTGTTCTTTCTATATTAATTCCATCTACAATTATTAATATATCTTTTAATTGTTTTATGTTACATTCATCAATATCTTTTGAAATTTGTGACATGATTTCAAATATTTTTTCTCCATATGTCATATCATTTTTTTCTATTTTTGAATTGTCTATTAGTGAATAAGTTATATTTGGATTTAATAAATCTTCATCATATGTTTTGTATACTAATTTTTCATCAATAATTTTTTTTTTTAATTTCTTTGCTATTTTATTTAAGTGTTTTAATGATTTTTTTTTTAATAATCCATCTAATACTACTGTTTTACTTTTTGATGATTTAATAAAATAATAAATTGCTTCTGTATAATCATGACATATTAATGCAAATTTTCCTCTTAAAAAATCACATCTTTGAATATGAACTTTAAATAAAAATCCACTTTGAGAATTAAATTCATTCGTGTTATTAGAGTTTGTTTGTGTAAATGCATCAATTAAATTTTTATCACTACCTAATGTTGTATTATCATATACATAATTAATATAATGATCAAATAAATCAAACCAATCAATAATTTTATCAAAATATATTTTTTTTATATTTTGTTTTTCTTTATATAATGGTATTGATTCATTTAATTTATTTAAATATTCCTTATTATTTTTATTAGTTTTCAATTTAAATTTCAATAAAAATTCAATATAATCTAAAATACTTTCTCCAATTTTAATTAGATCATTTGAAGTATAACATAAATAAATATATTGAATTAGAATTTTATGATAGTAATTAATTGTATGATATGAAGTATGCATAAATAAACCTGATAATTCTTCATATTTTTTTTCTGATTTTTGAAGAAGAGAAAAAAATTTATAATAAAAATGAATTAATTTATTATATCTATTATTAATAATATTTCCAATTATTCTTTGACTAAATGTTGTATGTAAAGAGTTTTGTTGTTTTTTAACTAAAATATTAGTAAATTCTTCTTTATAATCTTTATTATATACACTATCAATTAATTTTAATAAATAATTATTATTATCTAATTCATCAGTAATAGTTTTTGATATAAATTTTTTTAATTTTGGATTTTGTAAAGATAAACAAAGATGATAAATTGCTTTATCATAATTTAAAATTTGAAATTCTAAATTACCAATATTACTTTGACAAATATAAATTCCTTCTCTATTTTTTATTTTATAAAATATATTTTCACTAGTTGAATAATTTATAATTTTTTCACTTTTATTATTTGATGAAGTTAAAATTATTGTATTCTTTAAATCTAATAAAGTTTTAACTAAACTATTTATTTCCTTTGGTCTATATTGTAATAATTGTTCATCAAAATCAAAAAAATGATTTTCATTTTCAACATTATCTTTTTTATTTTTTAAATTTATTATATTTAAATTAATTTCATCATCATCACTATTACTAGAATTAATATAATTAATAAAATTTAAATTTTCTGAATTATCATCATTTTTTTCATTTAATAATGAATTTAAATATTCTAATCTATTTTCTCCTCCAATATTAATTCCTTTTAACATATATTGAACATGTTTAATTGGAATTTTAATAAATTTTGCTAAAGCATTCATTGATAATTTTATTAAAGCTAAAAGTACAAAACCAAAATAAATAAATAAAATAATTTCTATATATAATTTTTTTTGATATTTTTTTTGATAACTAAATAAATGTTCAAAAAAATTTTCTTTATCATAAATAAATATAATTGATAATATATGTTGATATGAATGACCTAAATTCATTAAAATTGGATGTAATGAATAATTTATAATTCTTCCTTTTTTATAAAAATAACTATTATTTAAATCAATTGAAAGTTCAAAAAATTTACTTCCTAAATAACCTTCACCTTTTATTAAATTATTTATTTCAGATATATAATCTTTAATTATAATTGGAGTAACATTATAAGTAAAATTAATTTTTTCTTCTAAATAATAATTATCATTCCAATTAAATTCAAAATCACTTATTGGTAAATTTTTTATATTTTGCATTATTTTAGGAAAATAAAAAGGTTTTGGATAACCAACATCAGTAATTAAAAAATGTCCTCTGAATTCAATATTAAAATCATCAAGAATATTAAATAAATCATTTGGATAAATATCAATACACAATAAATTATATGTTTCATAATTTAGATATTTTTTTGTTATTGGATCAATAAATCTTTTACAAATTGTAAAAACAAAACTATTATTAAAACTACTTAAATTTTTTTCATTTATATTATTATAAGGTGGAATAATTATATATGATTTATTTTCATTTTCAACATCTTCAATAAATTTTGAATATAGTTTATACCATTCTCTACATTTAAAAAAATAATACTTTTTGATATCTCCTCCTTCATCAGTACACCAAATTGGATTATTTTCATAATTATTCATAGAAGAAATTAATTGTTGTTGATTTGTAATTGGATAAGAAATAAATAAATCAGATTCATTAAAAACATAATAAATAGAATCAATATTTTTTTGTAATATAATATAAATTGAATATAATAAATGAATTGATTGTGATACAATTGATAATTGTAAATATGCAATATAATTTTTTTCTTTTAATATTTCTAATGAATTAATTTCAGAATTAATAAACCAAATTGCAGTCTCATTTGTTGATTTATTTTGTAGTGTTGAAGAAAAATCTTGTGATAAAAAATATCCATTTACAATTGTTGTTTCATTTAAAATTGTTTCTATATCAGTTGTTTCTACTAAATAATTAAATAAAGAATATCCTTCTTCTAAAATTATTTGTGCATGAAGGACTGAACGAGTTACTAAATTATTTATTGTCATTATATTTATATGAGATTTATTTTGTTCTATTTCTATTATGTTTTGATTTGTTTTATTATCTATACATTTAAATGAATATCTCATTAAAAAATATGTTACAATAATTATACACAAAATAATTCCACAAAAAAAAGGTAGAAAAAATGCTTTTAAAAATTTTTCTTCCAATTTCATTTTTATACAATTAATCTAAATTTAAATTCTTTAAATTCCATATAATAAAAAATTCAAAAAAAAAAAATAACAAATTTAAAATAAAAAAAAAATAAAAAAAAATCATTATACTAAAAAAAAAAAAATGACAGAACAAAAAGTAATATTCAACAAACACCCAGACACATCAAAATCACGTAAGAATATAAAAACTAAATATCTTAACATAATAAAAAAATAAAAATTAGAAGGTGGAATGATAATCAATGACAAAGATGCAACAAACACAGCATTAGGATACGAAATAATAAAAAACCTATCAAAAAAATTAATAAGACTAGAAATAATAGACATGTTAAAATTTTCCCGTCCAGCAAAAATGACATCCCCAATATCACTTCACACATGTGTAGCAAATGAATGGGTTCGTACAGATCTTTTAATAAAAGCTTCAAAAGAAGAAGATCCAATTGAAAGAATGAAATACTTAATATCATTTTGTGTAAGTGGAGTACATCAAGGACCAATGATATGTCGATCAAGAGCACCATTTAATCCAATATTAGGAGAAACATATCAAGCATATCAACCAGATGGTAGTTATGTTTATATGGAACAAACTGAACATCATCCTCCTACTTTTAATTACCTTATCTGGGGACCTGATCATATTTTTGAATTAATGGGTTATGGTGCTGTTTATGCTCATTTAGATGGATTAAATACTATTAAAGGATGGAGAGAAGGGAAAAATATTCTTAAATTTAAAGATGGTTCTATGATTACTTTTAATAATTTTAATACTAGAATTAATGGGGTTATTATGGGTGATAGAATTTATAATTATTATGGTGATTTAGTTATTAAAGATTTTAAATATAAAGTTGAAGGTATTTGTAAATTGGAAGATGAGTTAAAAGAAGGTATGTTAAGTAAGTTGTTTTATGGGAAAAAAGATGCTCAGTATGATGAAATGAAAATTGAAATTAGACAATTAAATCCTGAAACTAAAGAAAAAGAATTAAAAGCAACTGGTATTGGTTCTTGGCTTGGACAATTGTTGTTTGATGGGAAGGAATATTGGAGTATTAATGATACTCCTAGAAGATGGATTCAAGATGGTTTATTTTTATTACCTAGTGATTCTATGAAAAGAGAAGATTTAGTTGCTGTTATTAAAAATGATTATGATTTAGCTCAAAAAGAAAAAGAAAGATTAGAAGAATTACAAAGAACTGATCAAAAGAAAAGAGATGAATGGAAAAAGAAAAATCCAAATAATTGAATGATGATATATTATTTATATTAATAATAAATATCACAAAAAAAAATTTCTTAAGTTTATTTTTTTTAAATAATAAACAAATTTATATTATAATTAATAATAATATATTTAATTTTTTAAAATCTTCTAACAAAAAAAAAAAAGATAAATAAATTAAAAAAAAATTAAGTATAATCATCAAAACTATCATCAATATTAGTACTCATTAATTTAAAAGCAAATAATAAATTAATAATTTGAAGAACTGCAGAAGTGATTAAACAAGCACCAACAGCACCAACTAAAGAAGGAATCCAATTAATTAATCTATTTATGCATCCTGGATAAAGAGGAACTCCTCTATTAATATCACTAAAAATATATTTAATCATAGTATCATTTTTTAAAGTATATGGATTAGTATATTTTGTTCTACACCAACCAGTACATTTAAATCTTTTTTCTATTCCTTCCCAATAATTAAAAAATTTATTTACATTTGTAATATGCACTTTAGTATTATTTGGATTTGATTTATATAATTTATAAATAGAATCTAACATTTCATTTTGACAATTTCTTATATTAAATACTTTTTTATCACTAATACTTTTAACTTTCCATTTTTTATAATTTTCAGTAGTGAAATAATTATTTAAAAATTCATACTCAGTATCTTTATTAACTTCACAAACACATAAATCAGTACAAATTATACTATTTGCATAAATAAAATATTCATCAATATTTTCCCATAATTTTAAAATACCAGTTAATTCAGAATCACATCCAATAATATGATCAACTTTATGATAAATTGTTCCTCCAATTGAACAAAAAATTCCAATTGCTAAAGAAAATAAAATACATAAAATTAAGAGAATTTCATACTAAAAAAAATTTAATAAATATTTTTTTCTTACTAATCCAATTAAACCTTTTGAATGAGAAAGAGAAGTAAATACTAATATTCCAATTAAACAAACAAAACCAGAATATGATGTTGATATTATTTTTAATAAACCTAAATGACGCCATAAACTTTTATTCCATCTCACATTTAAAACTTGAAAAGCTATTCCTGACATTACTATTCCCGCTGCAGAAAAAACAAATGAAATTAATATTGTTATTAATCCTGGTGATTTAGGAGAATTTGGTATTTCTTCTTCCATTTATTTTTTTTTCTAAATTTAATTTGAATTTTTTTTTAAATTATTATTTTAAAAATTTATTTTTTTTTTGGCTTTTTTTAATAAATTTAAAATTAAAAAAAAAATTATTTTTTTTATTTTTGGAATTTGGTATTTAAATTAATATCAAAATTACCTGAACTATAATCTATTATTTTATTTTTTAAATTTTGAATTACTTGATCTTTTTCTTTTAAAACATTTGAAACTGAACTTACAATTTCTTTATCATCAAAATTAATTATTTTATTATTTTTTAAATAATTATCCATTTTTTTCTTATAATCTTGAATAATTTCATCTTTTTGTTTAATTTGTAAATTCATTCTTAAAATTAAATTTTCATAATCAATCATTTTTTCAGGATCATAAATTTGATCTTTTTGTTTAATTATATCTTGTAATTCATCTATTTTTTCTCTTAATACTTTAACATCTTTATTATTATCATTAAGATCTTTTCTTAAAATTTCATCTTTTAATTTATCATTTTCAATATTTAATTCTACTACTCTTTTATTTAAAAAATTATTATCTTTCATTAAATTTGATTTCTCTTGAATATATAAAGACATTTGTTCAACTAAATATTTAGCAGCTTCTTCTTTTTGAATATTAAATGGACCAAAATTTTTAGAAATATTTGATAAAGAAGACTTAAGTCTTATATCCAAATTTTTAATTATATCATTATATTTTTTAATATCATCATCCCATCCTCTTTTTAATTCATTACATTTATTATTTAAAGTCTCATTTGATAATAATAATTCATTCCATTTTTTTGAACATTCTGTTTCATATGCTATATATTTTGATATAATTTGTTTATATTTTGTAATTTGTCTTAAATAATCATTCATTAATACTGTTAAATTATCATTTATATTTGGATTATTTGGATTTATTAATGAATTTTTTATTTTTGATAATTCATTTTTATAAATATTGTTTTCTTCTTGTAAATGTGATATCATTTTTTCTTTTTCTTTTATTATTTTTGATATATCTTGATTCTCATATAATAACATTTGAGTTTTTGCTTCTTTATAATTTAATTCTAAGGTATCATTTTTTTTTTGAATTTCTGATGCATATATCATTAAAGCATTATGTCTTGCATTTAATTTATTATATTTATCATTTAATTCATCATATAATGTTGTTATATTTTGTAATTCATTTGTTTTTTCATTTAATTTTTTTTCTAAGATTGAATTTTTATCATATATTTCTTTATATAAAGATGATGTTTGATGCTGATTATTTAAATTATTTACATTAGATAAAAAATTATTATTAATATTTGGTTGAAGTGTCATTATATTTTTTTCATTATCTTTTCTAATTGTATTATTATCTAAATTATGAAAATTTGGATTATTAATTGTATTTAAATTTATATGTTTTAAAAGATTATTATTATTATTTAGATTATTTATATTATAATTATTATTAAATGCTTTTTCATTTTCATTTATATTGTTTCTAATAGGACTATTATTTCCAAAAAAGTTATTATTTTCATTATTAGATATAAATTTTTTAGAATCTTTCATAGTAATTTCATCTTCAGGTTCTTCAATAATTGGATTATTATTTATTTGAATTTCTTCTTGAATTTCATCACTATTTCTATTAAATTCAGTACTTGCCATATTATTTATAAAAGGATTAAAAGAATTTAATTTAAAATTATCATCATTTTGATTATTTAAATGATTAATTTTAGAATGTTGATAATTATTATCATTTACTAAACTAATTTTATTATCTCTACTTGAAATTTCAGTAGGAGGATATCTAACAATTTTACTATTAATATCATTATTATCATAATTAACTAATAATATAAAATCTGTTGTATCTTTACCAAAATTTATAACATCATTATTTTTTAAATTAATATTTTGAAGTGGATTTATTTTTTGTTTATTTACAAATGTTCCATTTTCACTATTTAAATCAATTAAATATATTTCATCATTATTAAAATTTATTTTTGCATGTTCTTTTGATATACTTGGATGATTTAATACTATATTTGATTCAGGTGATCTTCCTATTAAATTTGAAATATTTGTTAAATTATATATTATTATATCAGTTTTGAGATAACCTAATATTTTATTTTGATTCAATGCTGATAATGATTCTATCATTTTGTATTTTTTATTTATTTAAAAATAAAATCATTAAATTAAAAATAATAATAACTTAACAGAAATTATTTTAAAAATAAAAAATAATATGTATAACCTTTATACAGAAGAAAAAATAGAAAAAGAAAAAATAGACAAAAAAAAAGAAGAAAAAAAATATGAAAAATACAAAAACAAATTTGAAAGTAAAAATTAATATAACAATAAAAATAGAAAATATACCATTATTATATAAAAACTATGAAAAAAGAGTGAAAAATTTTATATCAGATGTAAAATAATTGTATATAAATATTTTTAGATGACAATTCCTGAACATAAAATTGTAGTAAATGATGAATCAAACAAATATTATCCTTTCAGAGAAAAAAGTAATAAAATAGAAAAACCTTTTATATTCAAAGGATATAAGAATGAAGAAGAGAGAATAAAAGATTCAATAAAAAAAAATGGTTATTCATTTAATAATCCAATTTCAATGGATAATATAAAAATAAATAATACAGATAATAAAAAAGAAGATATATATGATTTTAATATTCCAAATCCAGATTCAAAAACAATTGATATTCATAGAAAAATGAGAAGAAGTTCATCTTTATTTAGTCTAGAACAATTAAAAGATTTAGCAAAGAAAAAAATAATTATTCAACCACAAATGAAATTTAGAGCAAGAACTGACTTAGAAAGAGTATATGATGCAATTAATAAAGGAACTTTAAAAAATAAAGAAAGAAATATTTTAAAGAGACAATTAAAAAATATAAATTTGTATGATTCTCAAAAGCCAATGAATTTAATGAAAACAATGAGTATTTCTGAAAATCAAACTTTAGACAATGAAATAATAGAAAATAATAATTTAGAAGATGAAAAAAGAGGATATAAAATAAAACCAAATCCATTTTTGGATAAAAATTCTATTCAAGATGATATAAATTATAAAAATATATATGGTAATGGTAATTTATATTATGTTCCTAAAAAAGAATTTTCTAAACCTTGGAAAAAGAAAATTGATTTAAATTCTGAAGCAGAAAAAATATTAAGTGAATATCATAAAAAAACTCATTTTAAAGCTGCTGAAGAAGTAGCAGAAAAAAAAATAAATTATAGACATATTAAATCTGTGAATAATTCTCTTTTTCATAAAAAATATCCAACTGAAGTTAATTTAGAAAAAAATGTTTTTAGTTTTGATGAAAAAGATGATAATATTAAATATGATAATTATAATTTAAATAAAAATCCTTTTGATATTAAAAATAATTTTAGTTTTGATCCAGAATCATTAAATGCTTTATCTAAAATTGCTTTTAAAGATTCACTTATTAAAGGAGATGCCCCAGTACCAAATAATACTTTTCATCATATTAAAAATAATCATTTTTATCATAAAAAAAAATTAGTTGATGAAAATAATGTTTTAATTGATGGACAATTATTATATAAAGACTCACAATTTGATATTATTGCAAATAGAGTTTTAAAAATGTGTAATGTTTATAAGAAAAAAAGTAAATATAATAATACAAAATTAGTTAAAGGAAATGGTAAATTAATGGTTACTAAAGGATTATCTTTAAATCAATTTGAAAAAAAATATAATTTATCTGAATAAATACTTTTATTATTAAAACTTATTATATATAATTTTAATATATTAATAAAAAAATACAATTTTGTTTTGATAATTTTTTTTAATGAAAAAAATATTTTTTCATTCATATCTAATTTAATAAATTAAAAATACCACCATTATCAAACCAATATATAATTCATATTATATACTAAACAAACCAAATTTTAATTTAATTAAAAAAATAAAAAATACTTTTAAAAATTATCATTAACATTACTTGAATAAACTTGCTTTTTTAGCATTAGTTTTTTCAATAACAGAAGGTAAAAAAATTGCACTTTCTCTTCTAAAAGATTTAACAAAAGATTTTCTTAAATTAATATTACTTCCAGTCTCTAATTCCATTGGTTCAAAAATATTAGCATTATCTTTTGAATTATCATTATCATCACCATAATCTAATTGAATTAATCCAATAAAATTATTTTTAGATTCTTTATTAATTGAGTCATTAAAATGCATTTGATTTGCTTTTTCTTTCATTTGTAATAATTTAAAATTATTAATAGATTCAAGTAAAAAAGATTTCATATCATTAGTACATTCTAAACTATCAAAATTTTCATTTTCAATTGGAATTTCATTTTTTACTAAACTTCTTAATAAGTTATCATTTATATCATCTTCTTCTTTTGTATGTTTTGGTTCTTCTCCTTTAAAAGTTGTTTTTAAATATTCTAAATATTTTTCTCTTATTAATTTATAAGAACTTTCCTCTTCTTCTAATTTTGCTTTTAATAATTCATTTTCTAAATTATTTCCTTTTATTTCTGAATCGAATTTTTTTTCAGTTTTTTTATTTGAAATATTATTATTTTTATTAAATGTTGGAGTTAGATAATCACTTTTATTCTCATTTTGACTATTTGATATGTTATTTTTTATATTTTTTTTTGGAGAAATTTCTGGTTTTTTCAATCCTTGTTTTGTATTACTTTTTTTAAATAAAATTACTTTGTTTATTTTTTGAAATTGATTTTGAGATTTCATAAATCCTTTTTTTGAATTTTTTAATTCACTTTTTGAATTGGTGTTTGGTTTTAAATTATCTTTTAAATTATTTTCTTTTGGTTTATTATCTTTAACTTCTTTTTTTATTTCATCTATAACCTTAAATTCTTTAATATTTCTATTTGATGAAGTTTTATTTTTATTTTGATTATTTTGAATATTTTGTATATTTTTATTACTTCTATTTTTAACTTTTTTGACCATATTATAATTTTTTAAAACTTTATCATTTTTATTCTTTCCAATATTTTGATTTACTGGTTTCTTATTTAATTTTGTTTTATTTGTTATTTTATTTTTATTTTGTTTTTGAGAATTATTTATTTTATTTAACTCATTTTTCTTATTTGGAAAATCATCATTATTTACATTATTTTTCATTTTAATATCACTATATGAAATATTATGACTTAATTCACTGCTTGAATACATACTACTTGTATTACTACTACTCTTACTACTATTTTTATCCAAAGATAAATTTGAAGAAATTTTTTTACTTGTTGAATTATCAAGATTTAAAATATTTCTATCAGTTACATCTGTCATTTTATTTCCTTTTACTTTTACAATTTGTGATGTTCTCAAATTTGAATCTTCTGATTCATTTATATTATTATTATTTAATTCTTCATCATTTCCTCCTATAATATAATAAATTGATGAATCATTATTACTATTTGAAATTGAATTATTATTTATATTTTGTAATATCTGTTTTAACTCATTTATATTTTTTAATTTAATAACTTTTTTATTTTCACCAATATTTAAATAATCATTTAATTTATTATCATTTACATTTTCATTTTGTAAATCATCAATTTTCATTTTATTATTATTTCCTTTTTTATTTTTCTTTTTTTCTTTATATTCTTTATCAAAAGGTTCAATTTGTTTTAAATCATCAATTAATCCTTTATTAGGTATCTTAGAACTATTAGGAATAAAAACACTATTATATCTATTATTTCTAAATCTACCACTTAAAGGAAGTTCACGATTAACATTATCTTCTAATTCTTTTGGTTCAAATTCAAATCTTTTATATGAAAAATCATCTGTATTATGAACAAAATGCATCATATTCATATTATTTTCAAGTGTTAAAGACTCTTTTTTATCTGGATATACTTGATTTGAATCAAATGGATTCATTTGATTCATTACTTCTATTGTTGATGGTTTTATATGATTTATTTGATAATTTTGAGAATCATCATCATCTAAAATTTGATCTATTCTATTTGATGCCATTCTTTTATATTCTTTTAATTTGTCATTTTCAAGTTTTTTTTCTATATTTTTTTTATTTTCAAAAGAAAATTCTTTACTTTGTTTTCTTTTGTTATTATCTGTTTTATTGTCTTTTTTACCTTTTTCATTTCCTTTTGTTGATTTGTTGTTATTTTCAGTGTCTGTTTTATTATCTATTATTTTAACTGGAATGTTTGAATCTGTATTTAAAATTTTACTATTTTTCTTTTTATTTAAATTAACATTTTTATTAAAAAGTAGTGTGTTTGTTTCTAAATCATTTTGAGTATCAATAGTTAAAGCTTTATTTTTTTCTTTTTCTTTTTCAATTCCTTTTTCAATTAATTCATTATTTTTCTTTTCAAGCATTTTTAATATATTTGGTCTAAACATACTTTGAGTCCCAAATGATTTTTTATTAGAGTGATAATTTTTATTATCAGAACGATAATTATTATCTTTATTAATATTATTGTTATCTCTAGCTGATTTAGGAGAATTTTCTTTAGATTGATTTTTTTTATTACTATAGTCAATAAAAGCAGAAATTATTCTTGAATTTCTTTGTGAAAAATTTAATTGATTTTTATTAATATTTTCATCCTCATTTTTATTATTTTTATTATTATTATTTTTTTCTTCATTTTTTGTTTCAATATTATTATTATTCATATTATTATTTTGAATATTTTTATTATTTAAATCAAGATTATTTGTATTATAGTTATTATCATTTTTATTATTATTGATAGATTTTTTTCTTTGATTTAAATCACCAACCATATCTTTTATTATATTTAAATCCCCAGACATATCATTATTATTGTCATGTGATATTGAATCAATATTTCCAAAATTTAAATTTTTTTTATTTCCATATTTTCCTTCTTTAATTAAATTATTATAGGTATTTAATTTATTATTTTGATTTTTATTTTCATTTAATGAATTATTTAAAGAATTATTTTCATTATTTAATTCTTTATTTATTGATATAGGAATATTTTCTTTTTTATTTTTATCATTTTCAATAATATTATCTTCTTTTTTTGGGGATTCTATTTTTTTTATTTCTTCATTTTGGAAATTATTAATATCTAGACTATCTTTTTTATTTTTATTCTCAGAAATACTTGGTTTTTTTGTTATATTTTCATTATTTTTAGAATTTAAGATTAAATTATTAGAATCTATTTTATTATTTTGATTTTCTTTTTCATTTTTATTATCTTTTGATGTAGTTATTGAATTTAATTTAGAATCTTTTAATTTATTATTTTCAGTTAATATATTTTGTTTATTATCTATATTATCATTTTTAGTTTCATTATTTACTGGTTTTGTATTAATCTTGTCTTCTTTACTGATATCATTATTTTTTTTATTTAAATTTTTATCATCTTTTTTTTCATCATTTATAATAGCATTTTTTTCTTTATTTATTTTTTCTTCATTAATCATAACATCATTTTCATTATTTTTTTTTTCATCATTTATTATTATTTTATTTTCATTAATTTTTTGTATATCATTTATTTTGTTTTCATTATATTTTTGTTCATCTTTTATTTTATTTTCATTAAATTGTTTTTTTAAGTTTATATTTTTATTTTTATCATTATTGTTATTTTGATTTAATAAGTTTTTATTTTCTTCATCCATCTTTAAATCGTTAATTCCTTTTTTATTTTGTAATTCTTTATTCATTTCATTTTCATAATCATTATCTTTATTAATTATTTTTTCTTGTTCCTCATTATTTATATCTTTATCTTGATTTAAATTTTGTGTATTATCACGATTTGTAATCTTTGAGTTAGTTGTTTGTTTTAATAATTCATTATTTTCATTTTTATTTATTTTATTATCATTTAAATTATCTTTTTCAATTTCAAATTCATCATCATCTTTTTGTTTATCTTTATCTTTTTCTTCAAAATTATTATTTATTTTTTCTCCCTTGTTCTCTGAATCATTTTTTGTAATGATATTATTAATTTTAGATTTATATTTTTTATTTTCTTCATTATTCGAATTATTATCAGTATTAAAGTTTTGATTATCATTTAATCCATTGTTAAATTGATTAGAATTCTTATCTTCATTAGTTTTAATATTATTTTTAAATTCTATATTATTGTTTAATTTTTCTTTATTTAAATTTGTTGGATTATTGAATGAATCATCATTATCTTTTTTATTATATTTTTTATTTTTGTTATTGTTTTCATCATCATATAAATCATTTTCTTGATTTTCAACATTATTTCTTTTTTCATTTTTATTATTTAATTTCAAATTATTGTCATTATCATTTATTTCATTATTATTTTCTTTTTTATTTGGAATTATATTATTTTCTTTATATAAATTCATTTCTTCTTTTAATATTCCATTTATATTTTTTTTATCAATATTTATTTCTTTTTCATTATTCAAATTATTATTATAATTTATATTTTTTATATTTTTTTTATTTTCAGGAGAAACTTCCAAAATATTTTCAATTTTTTCATTTTCAATTTGGTCAATTATTCCATTATCTAATTCATATTTATTTTCATGTTTAATTGTTTCTAAATCTTTTTCTAAATCATCTTTATAATATTGATCATTTTTTATCTTATTATTCTCATCAATTTCATTTTTCATTTCATTAATGAATTCATTTTTTTTATCAGTTTTTTCAATTTTTTGTTCTTCTTGATTTTCATTTAAAACAAGAGGTTTGTTTAAATCTTTAGAATATAAATTATATTCATCTAATGATATATTTTTTTCATTAAATGAATTATTTTTTCTTTTTGAATTTTCTTCTTTACCAACAATATCTTCATTTTGATTATTTGATATTGTTTTACAATTCATAGCATTAATTTTTAAATCATTATTAGGTATTAAATCAATATCTTTATTTGGTGTGTTAATATAATTAATTTTTGTTTTTAAATTTTTAATGTTTTCTTTTGATTCATTAAATGATTCATTATCAGTTTTTATTTTTTTAATTTTATCATTTTCTTTATTTATAGTATTATTTTCTGTTTTATTATCAAATTCTTTTTTATCATCAAAACTTTCTTTTTTTTTTAATGGAATTATATCATAATTTTCTGATATATTATCAATTGAACTAATATCTTTTAATGAATTTAAAAAATTATCATTACTTGCATTATCTTTTTTATTAGTTTTATTTACATTGTTTTTCGGAGTATTGTTTTTTGAATTATTATTTGAAGAAATATGACCATCAATCTTATTATAATTTATGTTATTTTTATTTTTATTATTTTTGTCATTTTCTAATTTATTATCAATATTATTATCAATTTCAAAATTAGAATTAACTGGTGTTTTATTTTTAAGAGAATTTAATTTATTTTTTTTATCTTTTTCTTCTTTATATTTTTCGTCATTTTCTTTTTTTTTATTATTATCTTTTTTAATTTTATTTAACATATTATTTCCATTTTTTAAATTTAATTTATTCTGATCATTATTTACATCTTTTAAATTATTATTTAATCTATCTTTATTATCTTTATTATTATCTTTTCCATTATTATTTTTTTTATTATCTTTATTGATTAAATTATTATTATTATTATTTATTTCATTATTTTTTTCATTTTTGTTTTCTTTTTTATAATTATTTTTTTTTTCTCTTTCATTACTATTTATATTATTAGAATTGTTATTTGTTATAGCTTTATTAATATTTTTATTATTATCTTTATCATTCATATCAATATTATTTTTATTAATATCTTCATTTTTCTTATTAATATTATATTTTATATTTTTGTTATTGTCTTCATTTTTCTTTTCATTATTTTTATCAATATTATTTTTATTAATATCTTCATTTTTCTTATTAATATTATATTTTATATTTTTGTTATTGCCTTCATTATTATTTTCATTATTTTTATCAATATAATTATTATTATTTTTATTAATATATTCATTTTTCTTATTAATATTGTTTTTATTATTATCTTCTTTATTCTTATTTTTATTTTTATCTTTATAATTTATTTTATTTAATTCATTTTCATATTTATTATTTTTTTTCTTTACATTTTCAATATTATTATCATCATTTTTATTATTTTCTACTAAATCTAAATCTTCAATTCTTAAATCTCCTTCATTTAATTGTTCTTCTTTTGAATTTAACTCATCATCATTGATATTATTATTTATATATTCATTCTTCCTGTTATTATTATAATTTCCTGAAGAACGTCCTCTTAATTTATTATTATTATCAGATATATTATCTTTTAATTGATTATTTTCATTAAAATCATTGTTATTATGATGTTTAGAAGAATTTGCTCTTAATTTGTTATTTTCATTATTTTCAAAATTATCTAAAAGATTATTATTAAATCCATTATTATAATTATTTTCATTATTTGGAAATTCATTATCAAAATTTAATTTTTGATTATTAAAATCATCATCTTTTTTTTCTTCATCAAAAACAATACTTTTATTCCTATCATTATAATAATTTTCATTAATTGGAATATTTAATATATTATTTGCCATATTAAATGCATTAGTATCTAAATAATAATCATTCATAGCTTCATTTTCTAATAAATTCACTCCTTCTGAATTTATATAATCCATTCTAATTAATTCTATTCTTTTTTTTCCTAATAAAAAGGCATTCCCTTCACTATTTTGTAATAATTTAGTCTTATTTACATAATTATTTATTTTCATATCAAAAATATTTCCTAACATTGAAGAAATTTTTGAAGCTCTATTTATTGAATTATTTGAATTCATAAACAATGAATTTTCATTTTTCTTTCTATTTGAAAATAAATTTTGATTACTAGTAATACATTTATAATCATTATTTGAATAATTTAAATTTATGTTGTGGGATTTTATTTTCCTTTTTTTAAAAATTGAAATATTTCCATTTTCAATATCATTAATTTCAGGATTAAAACAATTCATATTAAAAAAAATAGCTTTCACATAATAAGGTTGATTTATCAAAGACAATTCAACATTTTCATTAACATCATATTCATTTTGAACATAATCAAATAAATTTAAAGGTTTATTTTTTATAAGTATAATTAATAAATTCATATACAATAGAATTATTTTTTGAAATAGCATAAAAAGTTCTATCAATAAATTTAACTGAATTAATATAATAATTGAATTTATCTTCATTAACTAAACTTGAATATCTAATATTATTTTCATATGGATTTAATTTAACTTTAAATAATCCTTGTAACTCTGAATAAATATACATATTTCCTTTAATAGAAACAAAAATAAGTAATTCTTCTCCACAGAAAATATTATTAATTTTATCATATTTAACATCAGGATAATAAAAATTATTTTGAGTATTTACATCACTTTTAATAATATTAAAAAATTTAATATCCCCAATTTTTTCATTTTCATTTTTTAACCCACCTACATTAATAACTCCAAATTTAAAAGGAATACCATCTTTAGTAATTCCAGCAGTAAAATATTTACCACACTCAACTTTATTAACATAAAAATCAGAATTAACATTAACTTTTTTAGGAATATAACAAATATTATTTTTATTATCTTCATTAAATCCACATTGACCAAAAGAATCATCACCCCAAGTATATAAATTTCCTTTAATATCTAAACAAGCACCATGATTCTCACTTAAAGATATAAAATCAACTTTTAATGAACTTAAATATTTATTTAATTTTGGATTTTTAATTTGATAAATATTTTCTCCTAATCCAAGTAAACCTTTATTTTCTATATCCTTTCCCCATGAAAATGTAATTAATGATTCTGTAATTGCAAAACATACATTATTATTACATATTATTTTTTTTATTTTATTTAAACCGAGATTTGGATATGAAATTGGAGTATTTGATAAATATTCTAAATTGTCATCATATAAGTTTTGAGTTTTTGGAATCCAAGCTAAAAAATTTTTTTTGTATAATGCATATGTATTGTTTATTGAAAATGAAAAAGATGTTAATTCACTTAAATCTGTTGTATTTTTTGTTATGAAATTTTGTGTTTTTAAGTCCTTTGCAGTTGAATAAAAAATAAACTATTTATATTTCAATATTTTATTATTTAACAAACTTACATTTTTTTTCATTTTTTTTTATTTGTTTTTTTAATATATGGGTTTATTATATTTTTGTTTTATTTTATTATTAATATTTATATTTTGTTTATTTTTATAACATTTATTTAATAAAACAAATAATTTATTTTATATTTAAAAATTTAACATATTTTAATTTTTTAATTTCATATTTCTAAAAGAATTATTTGGATGTAAAAATGGACAATCATTAATATATCCATAGGAAGTATAAATTATTTTTGGCTTTAAATTAGTTATAAATGTTTTATTTTTTGAATCTAAATTATTCTTTATTAAAAATTTATTTTTTGATAAATAATTTTTACAACTTAAATTCTTTGATAATTTAATTTTATTTTGATAAATATTTTTTTTTCTAGAATTATAAGGACTAATATATTTTGATTTATTATTTTTCTGAGTTAAAGGATTTGTATTTTTAAAATAACTTTTTATATCAGAAATTGACTCATGAGAAATATCTTTTATAGGATTAATTGATTTCCCTAAAGAATAACTTGATAAATTATTTTTATTTTTTTTTTTATTATTTAAAAATTTTTGAGAATATAAATTGTTAAATTTTTCATTTATATTTTTACTCAATTTATTTATCTCATCCGATAATTTAATTTCTTGTTTTAATAAAGTTGATAAATTTTTCTTTTTTTCCCTTTCAAAATAATAAAATTTCTTTTTGAAAAAAATTTTTGAATGAATATGTTCTTTTTTTTCATTTGATAATTTCTTTTCCATACTTTTTTTATTTAATTTAATCAAATTTGAAAAGTTATAATAATCTCTTTTCATCATAAAATTATTAATTTCTCTTAATTTAAGTCTTGCTCTTATGCCTAAATTATTTAATATTCCTGGAAGTTCAATATAATTAAAATGTTTTTGTGAGATGTTAATAATATTCATTAAAAAAATTATGTAAATTATTAATAAATAATTAAATAAAAAAAATTAGTAAAATTTAAAAAAAACAAATAATATATTTTTTTTTCAATCAAATAAAAACATATTAAAAAATTTGTTAGTTAGTTAGTTAGTTAGTTTAAGTCCGGCAAGCCGGCTCATATTTAATATTAATTAACTAAAAAAAAAAAGAGAATAAAAAGAAACCCAAGCATCTTTTTGATTATCCCAAAAATATTCCATTTAAATATCATCTTATTCATCTTTTTTGTTGTGTTCTCCAAATTTAATGTATAATTCTTTAATAAATTTTTTAATTTC
>JAJMZS010003146.1:0-38738 GCA_023807205.1 Isotricha prostoma
CTCCTTCATATCTCCATTATTAACTCATTCGGCATGAAAATTTTTATTCTTTAAATTTTTAGTTAAAAAAATATTCCTTTCATATTTGCTTCTTTTTAATAAATTTCATAAATTTATTAAATATATTTAAAAAATTATTATTAATTTCAATAAAAAAATTTTATTCCTTTTTTTGATTTGAAAAAAGTTAATATCATTTCTTGAAAATATATATGCTCTTTTATTTTATTTAATATCCATTTTATCATTTTCTATATTTTCTAATAATTTCATTGAAATTGTATAACCAATATTTTTATCTAATAATACATAAGGACAATATCTCCATTTAATAAGCTTTGATTTATTATAAACTATAAATTGATTTCTTCCTCTAAATCATCCTTTCATTAATAGTAAGCACAATTTCAGGATTAAAAAATTCTTTTGACTTATCAATTATTTCATGTATTGATTCCAATATTTTGTCTTTCTCTTTTGAATATATTTTTTCTGAATGTATAAATTCATTTATTATTTCATATTGATATAAAGATATTATATTTTTTACAGGAGAACCAAGTAAAGGATCATTATTCTAATGAGCTTTATATTCAGGTAATTTATAAATATTCATCAAAATCAAAACAGATATATATTTTTTAATATATTCATAATATATAAGACTATATCTATTTGCACTATTTGATTTTTTGTTAGAATTTTTCATTTTTTTATTTATAAAAGAATTAACTTTTGATTCATCTTCCTTTTCGTTTGATTTCTTTTTCTCATATAATCATTTGAATATTTTATTTAAATAATCATTATCAAAAAAAGACTGAAAAATTCATAAGGGTTATTATTAATATTTTCTGGGATATCTATACTTTCTTTTTCAATATTTATTCTTTTGTATTCAATTTTCATTGATTAATCCAGTCTTTTCCAATCTATTTTATTGTTACTATTATTTTCCATTGTTATGTATTATAAAATTTAAATTAAATTTCAAAAAATTTAATAAAATTAAAAAAAATTTTCATGCCGAATGAGTTAATAATGGAGATATGAAGGAGAATGAAAAAAATATTTAAGAGAAGCAAAAATAATATGTTATTATTGATGAAGATAAAATGAAGGAGAAATATATTATATAAAGATGGTAATAAATATGATAGAGAATAGAAAAATGATTAAAGAAAAATAAAAGGAATTTATTGGAAATAAATATGAATTAGAATGAAAAAATGATTTATCAAATGGAAAAGGATTATTATATAAAGATGGAAATAAATATGAATTAGAATGGAAAAATGATTTAGTGGAAGGAAATGGGATATGAGATTTTAATAATGTTATAAATATGTAGGAGAATGGAAAGAAAGTAATATGGAATGAAAAGGAATATAATTTTTAAGAATGGGAATAATTATTGAGGAGAATTGAAAGAATGTAATATAAAGTCAAAGGGATATTTTATTATTAAGATGGAAATGAATTTGAATGAGAATGGAAAAATAATATATTGGTAGAATTTATAAATATTAAGGGAAAAAAATTAATAGAAATTTATAAAAAAGATAAAACTTATTGAAATAAAGAAAGTATTTTTTTTGATGTTTGTTTTTTCTTAATATAAATACCTAAATTACTATTAATATCAAGGATCACTTTGCATTACTGGTCAAGGAATTGTAGTATTGTTATTTAGAAAGTATTCCTGGTATAAAAGCAAATTTTAGGACATTTAGAATAATTTCTGGTTTGATAGATTGAATTTTTGATATTTCTTTTTCTTTATTAAATTGAGGAATATTATTTTTGTTGAATTATAGAGCTGGAAGAAGGCTTTGTGATATTTCTTTACATTTTCTCATTTGAGTGTTAATCCTAGTTTCATTAATTGAATATTAATATTTCTTGAAACAAAATTATTTTTAGGAGAATAAAAATCAATTTTTGAAATATTTGGATTTGAATTTTCACTATGAGATGATAGTAATTAACAAATATCACGATAAAACAATTATAAAAAAAAATTAAAAAAAAGATAAATGTCAAAATAGGATCAATGATTTACAAAGTATAAAATTTATTAAAAATATATTATAAATAAAAGCATTATATTCTTTTAATTATTAATTTGAAATATTTAAATAAAATATTAAGAAATATACTTATTTGGGGATTGGGTCCAATCCCCAATCCCTATTATATATTTAATGAAATAGAGATTTCTTTTTCTAGAAAAAAAAAATATAAACATAAAAAACTATTACCTATAAATATTTATTAAATCAAAAATTTTATTATTATTATCTTTTTTTATATTTGTATTTATTTCTTAACTTAATTGAAATTAGATTCATTTAAATCATCTTTATTGAAGAAAAAAAATTATTTTTTTCATAATTAAAATACAATTTTTCATGGATATCTAATTAATGTTAAAAAATAAAAGAAAAAAAGATGAAAGTGAAATTAATAGTAATAATAATTCTTTGAGTATATGATCTCTTATTTAATTTATATTATCAGAATATTTGTTTTATTAATTTCAATTTATTTATTTTCTTCTTCCACATTTTTTACTATAAAAATTGGGTTTTATTTTTTTTACTAAATTAAACATTTTAAAATTATATAAAATTATATTAAAATATTAAATACTTATACTTTCCCATTAAATTATATTTAATTCATATTTTTGAATTAACAAACACTTATTCAACATTCATCAAACCCTATTCAATATAAATAATGAATTGTATATAGAAGGAGATATTACTTTAGATATTATTGTAAATGTATGTGACATATAATTGAAAAAAATTATGAAATTAAGTTGAGGAACAATTGGATTGAATACTAATTATATTTTATATAATTTAAGAATTATAAAAAAATTTATAATTCAAGAATTATCTTTAATAGTTAATTGAACACTTAAACCAAAATGATCACTTAATTGTTGATAAGGTTTATTTTTTACTAAAAATTGTTCAACTTTGGGTGAATCATATAAAATTTGTAATTGATAAGAATTTTCATTATTATAAATATTATTAATATTACTATTATCGATAGGAATAAATTCCAATTTTGAAGATAAATCATTATCTTTTTTATAAATAGGTAAAGATAAATCAGGAATAATTTCCCACATATAATCTAAAGTTTGTTTACAATTAAACTCTGCGTTTCCAGTTAAAACTTTATCAAATCCATCACCATTAACACCAAAAGTATAAGGATGTCCATTAAATTTTTTTTCAAATAAATCAATAGCTTTACCTAATTTATTTAATTTTTTTTTTAAACAATCATATTCACTAATAATTCCTTTTGATAAATTATATTTTTTCCTAATTGTATCATAATTATGAGCATCAATATTTAAATCACCAACTAAAATAAATTTACATTTTTTAATTTGTTGAATAGGAATATTAAATATAATATTATAAATAAAATTAATTAACTTTTCACTTTGTTCAGTTCTTACTTTAATAGATAATTTCCAATAATAATTACCACTATCACAATATGAAGCTTGTAAATGAGTAGTAAATAAGCATACATAAAAATCAGATATTTTAATTTTCGCAAAAATTGCTCCTTTCATACAAAGAGAATCTGATAAAATTCCATAATCATAATTAATAAATTTAGATTCAATTATAGGATATTTTGATAATAATAATAATCCACCATCTATTAAATATTTAGAAAAAAAAGATGGAGTTTTTGATTTAAGAATATAATAAAATCCATTTTCTATTGCTTTTTTAATCATTTTATGTTTTCTATTGTGAATTGCTCCAAAAATTTCTTGAAAACATATTATACTATAATTATTTAATAATAAAAAAAAATCTTTTAAACGTTCTTCTTTATAATCATCTTTATTTGTTTTTATTGGAGGAGGTCTTAGAAAAAAATTATAAGTTAATATTTTAATTACTTTATTTCTTTTATTATCATTGATTTCTTCTAAATTTTCATCTTCAAATGGTTTATATGAATTATTATTTTTAACATCATTATTTCTCATTTGAAGAAGATTCATTATCAAATTTTGAAAAAAATTTAATTTTAAATTTAATAAATTTAAATATTAATTTGTTTTAGAAATAATTTACTCAATGTCAAGTGATTTTAAAAAAGAAGAAATGAATAAAAATAAAAAACAAAAAATAACTCCATCATTAATAGATATTTTTAATTTTCCAATTAGTGAATTAAATTCTTTTATTAAATTTCCATCATTAATACATGATTCAAAAGAGAATATTAATAATAATGATTTAGGAATTACGCCAGAAAATAAAAAAAGTCAAATTTTAAATAAAGAAATATCAACAAATATTATAACACCAATAAATTCAAAAAATGAAATATTTAAAAATATAAATTCAAATGAAGAAAAATTATTTTTAGAAAATAATTCAAAAATATTATTTAATATTTCAAAAGAAAATATAAATAAAAAACCATCTCTTACTTCTTTAGAAAGTAAAAATTTTTTAGAACAATATAAAGAAAAAACTAAATTTCTTCCATATGATGAATTATTGAAATTTCAAGAAGATCATTTATTAATTCCAATTGATAAAATGAATAATGAAAGATTTAAAATATTATCGATTCAAAAATTGAAAGATAAGAAAAAAACTCTTTTTAAATCTGCCAAAAAATTCATAGAAGATGAAAATAATATTTTTCAAAAAGCAATTGAAAAAGCAGAAGAATATGCATTATTAAAAAAGAAAAAAATTGTTTATTCAACTAAAAAAGATTTATTTATTTTTATTCCTTTTTATAATAAAAATTTTCAAGAAAAAAAATTTCCTCTTTTTAAAGATAAAGATATTGGAATTTATGAATATTGGCAAGCACATATTCAAAATTCAGAAATTGATGAAGATTTTGATAGTGAAGATGAACAAATTGAATTAGCACAAAATTATTGTTTGAAAGAAATGAAAGAATCAATAAATAATATTAAAAATTATGGTTTGTATATTGTGTCTAATCTAAAATATTTTAAAAATAAAAAATAAATTACATTTATATATTTTTAGATAATAAATTATTTTTTAAGACTAATATTAGATAATTTTATAAATTTTTATATTTATATTGTTTTTATTTCAGAAAAATTATTAAAAAAAATAAATTTGTAAGTTGAAGATAGAATATTATTTTCTAAAAGAGAAAAATATCTATTATAAAAATATATAATATTGAATATTTTAAATTTATATTTAAATTTTCTTTTTATTTATTTTATCAAAATTAATTAAATGTATTTTAATTTCATAGAAAATATATGTTGATATTATAATAATAAAATTAAAATAAAATATATGAATTCTAATTTTTTATAAATTAGTTCAATTATATAAAAAATAATAAATAAACTTTATATTGATAATTTTATAATTTAATAAACAATTAAATGATTTTTATAAAAGATAAATTTTACTAAGACTAAATATTTATTAAAATTTTTAAATTGTTTGAATGTTTACAACTTATTTCTTTAATATTATTATTTCAATATAATATAATTTATTAATAATTCAAGATCATTAAAATTAAAATTAATTTAATATATTTAAATTATTTCTAAATTGATTTTTGAAATTTATTTGAATGCAAATTAATTTTTTACATTGAATTATAAAAATCGATCTTTTAATTTAATAATAAATTATGTATAAAATAATATTAAAAATCATTAAAAAAAAATATAAAAAAATGTCTAAAAATAATGAAAAAACTAAAATAGAAAACCAAATAAAGCCAATATTAAAGTTATTAGTATATAATATCTTAAAAGAAAAACCAGAAAATTTAGTAAATAATAATATATAATATAAAACAGGTAAATTACATGATAGAATATTTAATGGAGAAAGGTGGTTATACATCAAGTGGTTTAACAATAGAAGAAAGAAGAGAATTAGAAGATTTAAGAAAGGAAGTAAAAAGATATAGAGAAATGGATGATGGAAATAGTTTAGATCAATCATTACATACAGATTCAGAAGAAGAAAGTAATGATTCAGAAGATGCAAAAGAAGCAGATGAAGAAATAAAAAAGAGAAGAGAGAGAAAAAAAGAAAAAAAAAGAGCAGCAGTTTCAGCAGAAGCATATGGTGAAATAAATAAAAAAGAAGATTTCAAACCTAGAATAATACAAAAAACAGAAGAACAAATAAATAAAATAAAAATTCGTATAGTATCATCATTTCTATTTTCAAATTTAGAACCAAATGAATTAGATATAGTAATAGGAGCAATGGATGAGGCACATTTTAAAAAAGGAGAAACAGTAATAAAACAAGGAGATGATGGTGATTGTTTATTTGTAGTTGAAGATGGTAATTTAGATTGTTCAAAGCATTTTACTCCAGATGGTGAAGAAAAATATTTAAAAACATATTATCCAGGAGAAGCTTTTGGAGAATTAGCTTTATTATATAATGCTCCAAGAGCTGCTACAATTAAAGCTAAAACTGATTGTGATTTATGGGTTCTTGATAGAGAAACTTTTAATAATATTGTTAAAGATGCTGCTCAGAAAAAAAGAGAAAAATATGAATCTTTTCTTAAAAAAGTTGATATTCTTTCTACTATTGATTCTTATGAATTAACTCAAATTTGTGATGCTGTTAAAAGTGGTGTTTATATGAAAGGAGATTATATTATTAGAGAAGGTGAAAGTGGTGATGTTTTTTATATTTTAGAAGAAGGAGAATGTATTGCTTCTAAAAGATTAGAACCTGGAAAACCACCTGAAGAAATTAAAAGATATCATTCTGGAGAATATTTTGGAGAAAGAGCTTTAGTTAGAGGAGAACCTAGATATGCTAATATAGAAGTTGTTAGTGATACTTGTAGAATTTTGTCTTTAGATAGAAATAGTTTTAAAAGACTTTTAGGTCCTATTGAACCTTTATTACAAAGGAATATTGAAAAATATAAAAAGTTTGTGAACGTTTGAATAATAATTATTTAATTATATTTAAATTTTTTTTTTGAAATATTTGAAAGAGTAAATTTTTAATTTATATTTATTTTTAAAAATAAAAAATAAAAAAATTATATTTAAAAATTGATTATATATAAAATATATTATATATATTGGAAAATAAATATTGATTTTAGCTAACTAATTTAATCTATTAAAATATTAAAATAAATTATAATCAAACGACAATTTATTAAAATTGAATTTAAACTTAATTATATCTAGCTAAACCATAATATATTCTAACATTTAATTATTTAATACATTAATTATACATTAGATAATATTTTTAAAAATCCTATTGAGAAAGAGATAATATAAAAATTCCCCATACCAATCTAGAAAATAATATAGCACAATTAATTTATAGATATATATAATATATATAGTAAAATTATTTGAAAATTTGAAAAAATATTTAATATGGTTTATAACTATCATTTGAATAACCTGAACTTCTTGATTTTTCTTTCTTATTTCTATCTGGACCAAATATATTTTCAGTATTTGAGTTGTTATCATTTTTTTCATTTAGTTCAGATGATACTTCTATTTCTTCAGAAGATAATGTATTTGTTTTATTCGATTTAATACTATTATTAGAATTACTCTTTTTATTCTTTTCAAATGAATCATCCATTTCTTCAGGAAATAATCTTATTTTATTTATATTTTTATTATATGAATTTAATTTTGTTACATCTTCTCCATTCGTATCAAATAATTTATAATGAAAATAATTATATGATGATGGATTTAATATTTTATTATTGAAATAATCTTGAAATTGATTTTTACTATCTGTATTATTTAATGTTATTTCTTTTTTATTTTCTTTTTTATCTTTTAATACATTTTCATACTTTTCTATTTTTAATAAATCTTCTTTTTCTTTTTTTATATCATAATTATTAAAAATATTATCATTAATTGTTTTATCTAAACAATTAAAATTTATATTATTATCTACATTATTTTTTGTTTCGATATTATTAGAAATATCATTATTTTTAGTTAATAATTTTATTTTTTCTTTAGGAATATAATTTTGATATAAAAACAAATTTTGATTTATTTTATAATTATCATTTAACAAATTATTACTTTGATTATCCATAGAATCATTAATAATAATATCAAAACTATCATCCTTAATAGAATTATTAATAAAATTATTACTAATAGAATTATTATTCTGAATATTTAACATAGGAAAACTTTCATTCTCATCTAACATTTTCATATTTTGCATTTTTGGTTGAGCTCTTTTACATTCAACCCATTTTCCATATAGAAAATGACAATTACTATAATCCATAATTTTATCAACAGTTTCTTTATTAGAAAAAATAATAAAACCAAATCCTCTTGATTTTCCTGTTATTTTATCAGTCATAATTATCCCTTTCTCAATCTCACCAAATTGACTAAAATAATTTATTAAATTTTCTGTTGTTAATGATGGATGTAATCCTCCAACAAACATTTTTCTAAAATATAATGGTGATGATTTATTACTTGATTGTATTGTTGATATTGAATTATTTTTATTTTTATTTTCTTTTATTTTTTTCTTATTTTTTTTTGAATTTTCATTCAATTTTTCTTTTGGAATTGCTATTTTACAATCTATTTTTTTCCCATTTATATAATGTGGTTGAGTTCTTAATACTTCATTTACCATATTTGATTTTTCTAATGTTATAAAACCAAATCCTCTTGGATGATCTATTATTTAATTAAATATATTTTTATATTTACTTGTATTTTTATCTATCATTATTACACAATCTGTAATTGGACAAAATTTCTTTTCAAAATATTGTTTTAAATCAACTATATTTTTTAATTTTTTTTATTATACATTCACTTATGTCTTTTGCTATTCCTCCAATAAATATTTTATTGCTAATTTTATTGAAAAATATTAATTAAAATATTTGAAATTACTTTATTGAAGTTGTTGACATTCTTTTTTATTTATTAATTAAAAATGAATTTGATAATTAAAGGTTAAAACAATTTATAATATTAAATTCAAATATTTTATTCAATTTATTTAATATCAACACTAGAAAAAATTAAGTAATAAATAGATAAAATAAAATAGTAAACAATAATAAATTTAAAGACTTTTCTTATAAAAAAGTATTATAAAATTTTTTTAATTATTTTTTATTTTAAGAGAATTATTAATAATAACTAAATTTTTTTTATTATTATATTCAAAAACTTCAAAACACAAAATTATAAAAAAAAATTATTTAAATTTTAAGTTCTTGAATTAATTTTTCAAAAGATTTTTTTCCAACAGGTTTCTGAATATAATGACAAAATCCTTTAGAAGTATATTCAGCTTCATCCAATTCATCTAATTAAAAAATAATAAATATAAAAAAAATAATAAAATTTACCTCCACTCATAACAACCATTTTTCCTATTGAATCACCAACTGCATCTTTTAAAGCTTTTGCTGTTTCATATCCATCCATTCCAGGCATATTAATATCTATTAATATTAAACAATATTGTGGAAATGATTTAATTTTTTCTACTGCTTCTGATCCTGAACCTGCTGAATCTGATGCTATATTATTTTTCTTTGCAAAGTTTTCTATTGCTTTTCTACATACGTCATCATCGTCTATTATTAAAATTTTCTTTTCCATTTATAATTTTTTTATATTTATTAATTTTAATTTTTACTCATTTAATTTTTTAATTTTTTTTTACTTTTTTTTTTTTTGGTTTATTTTTTAATTTTGAATTTAATTTTTTTTATCGATTTTTATTATTTATTTTGTCATTATGATATTTAAATTATTTATTTTTATATTAAAAAATGAATTAAACATATCTTTTTTAGTAATTATAAAAAATTATTTTATTTTTAATTAAATTCTATCAGTGTTCAAAATTTAATTTAAGATATAATCAAAATTTCCCTGTCTTTAAAAATAATAATAATTGCTTCTGATTTATTTTTTAAATTAACAATTAAGATTTAATCTTTATTTCAAAATTTCTTTAAAATGTATATGATTTTTAGATTTATATATAATTTTATCTAAAATGTCATTTAAAATAGATTTTTAAGCTATTTTACATTTTTTTGTTAATCAAGCAATCCAACTTCTCCAATTAATGATGTTTGTATAACATAATATAAAAATAATTATAATTATAATTGTAACAAATCTAATCAAAAAATGCTTAATTCTTGTTCTTCTTATCATTTTTTCCAGTTTTTTAACATCTGAATAAATTTCTATATTTTCATCTTCATCTGAATTATCATCTAAATTATCATCTAAAATATCATTTAAATTAATGTTATCTCTTTTTTTATTTGTTGTTTGGTTCTTTGAAGTTTGATTATCCATATAAAATAACTTTTAAATCTTTAATTATATAATAAAAAGTAAAAAATTATTTTCAATCATTAAAATAATATTTTCCTAAAAATAATTATAATTTATTAAATATATATAAAAAATTAATATTTAAATGCTTCAACATATATTCGAATTTGCAAATAATGTTCAAATCCCAGAACATATACGTAAAAAATTAATTCCAAGTGAATTTTTTGATACAAATTTAAATCCATTACCAGATATAGAATCATCATATTCAAAAGACTTAGAAGATTTAGATAATTTAATAGAGACAATATCAAATCAAATGAAAGATTCTCCGAATAATAATATAATATCATCAATAAAAGAAAAAGTGAATTTAAAAGGAATTAAAAGAGATATAGAAATAAAAGGTCAAATACCAGAAAAATATAATGAAAATATTGAACAATTTAAAGATGATATTTTATCAACAATAACATCAACAAAATCATTTTTTGCATTAGATGATAAAAAAACATGGCAAATTGAAAATACATTTGGTAATGGAAATAAATTTGAATGTCCTGAAGTATTTGATATAAATGGTGATGAAAGTATAATTGACTTAAATGGAAATGATGGTATATTATTTATATATGAAAATCCAGAAGATTTTGATTGTTTACAAAAGAATATTAATAAAATTAATATTTATTGTATTTGTAAAACTGATGATTTTTTTGAAAGGAGAAAATATTTAATTAATAATGGATTACTTAATCAATTTCCTCATTTTTTTATTGAACCTGATAGTAATTCTTTTAAAGGTTTAAAATTACCAAGAATGATTATTATAAATGATAATGGTGTTGTATATGAAAATAAACCAATTACTCATGAAAAAATATCTAAATTTGAAAATAAATTATTATATGAAAATAATGATAATAATCAAAAAAATAATTATTGGTTTTTTATTGCTGATAATCAAAGTAAAATTGATATTATTAGGATTATTAATCAACAATTAACTAATTCTGGATTTAATAAAGTTTATTTTTCTGTTGATTCTTTTGTTGATATTAGTAAAAATAATGTTAAATGCAAATCTATTCCTATTTTTGAAGGTTTAGTTCCTATTAATTTAAAAAAAGATTTTGAAAAGTTTTTATCTATTCTTTTAAAAGATACAAAATTTGAAAATGTGAAAAATAATATCATATATGAATAATTGAAACAAAATAATTTAAATAACTTTAAAAAATTATTTAATTTTTTTTCTGTTTGACAGGAAATTTTTTAAATATATTTATGTTTTATTAAAAATTTAAATACTATTTAAATATTTCCCCTAATTTTAATATTTATTTATTACTTCTTGTCCACAAAATGAGTAATATAATAATAATTGCAAGTGTAACAAATATTATCAAATACATTCTAATTTTTCTCCATTTTTCAAGTCTTTTGACTCTTTTAGTAGTATCTGCAAAAACAGTTGAATCTTGACTTAATTTTTCAGCTTTTTCAACAATTAAATTAATTTTATCTCCTCTTTCATTTACAATTTCACTAGTTGACACAATTTGTTTATTCATACTCAATAAATTTTCTTTCAATGCACTTACATTTTCATCTAAATTAGTAGAGTCAGAATTATATTTTTGCATTTTTTCATATAATGTTCTTTGAAATTTATCATTCAAACAATATTGTGGTTCACTACTATAATTATTTGAATTTGGAAAAGTTTTAAAGAATTCTTCAATAATTTTATCTAAGCATACGATTGCTGCTTCTTGAGGATATGAATTATCACATAAAATTAAAAATGTAATACCTCCTTGATTCATATAAAAAATATTATAACCTTCTTCAAGTGTTAAAAGACCTTTTTCATCAGTACATTTTGGTAATGTTCTTATACATATTGTAGTAAAAGTTCCTTTAAATTCTGAATAATCACATAATGGTTTATTATCTTGTGCAATTAATCCATAGATAATTGACATAATATTTTTTTATAATTATAAAAATAATATTGATAAAAAATAATATAATCCACGTTGTCTCTGATAATTATTTAAAAAAAAAAATAATTAATAATCATTTAAAAAAACAAATTTGATGGGAGAGCAAATTCGATTTATCTATTTAATAAAACCAGTAATGTTTCTTATACCAGAAATCCCAAAACCTCCAAAAAATATAAAAAAACAGGAAAAATTTATATGGACAGCAATAACTTTATTTATATTCTTAATATGCTCTCAAATTCCATTATATGGAATATATAAATCTGAAGGAAGTGATCCACTTCATTGGATGAGAGTAATATTAGCATCAAATAGAGGAACATTAATGGAATTAGGAATTAGTCCAATAGTAACTTCTTCAATGATTATGCAAGTTTTAGCAGGAACAAGAATTATTGAAGTTGATCAGAGTTTAAAAGCTGATAGAGAATTATATGAAGGTGCTACTAAATTATTTGGAATTTTAATTACTTTTGGAGAAGCTATTGCTTATGTTTTTAGTGGAATGTATGGTGATATTAATTTAATTGGTGTTACTAATTGTATGTTATTAATTTTTCAATTAGTTTTTGCTGGAATTTTAGTTATGTTACTTGATGAAGTTTTATCTAAAGGTTATGGTATTGGTTCTGGTATTTCTTTATTTATTGCTACTAATATTAGTGAAAATATTATTTGGAAATCATTTAGTCCTTTTACTGTTACTAGTGAAAGGGGTGTTGAATATGAAGGAGCAGTTATTGCTACTATACATTTCTTAATAACTAAAAAAAATAAAGTAGAAGCAATTCAAAGAGCATTTTATAGAGCAAATGTACCAAATTTATCTAATTTAATTGCTACTATAATAGTATTTATAATAGTAATTTATTTCCAAGGATTTAGAAAAGAAATAAAAATAGCAAATAAAAGACTTCCAGGTCATTACATAACTCAACCAATAAAATTATTTTATTGTTCAAATACTCCAATAATATTAGAAAGTGCTTTAGTATCAAATTTATATTTCATAAGTCAAATTTTATATAAAAGATACAAGAGTTTCTTCCTAATAAGATTATTAGGACAATGGCAAGATGTAGAAGGTGGTCAATCAATACCAATAGGAGGTCTTGCATATTATATATCACCACCAAGAGATTTAGTAGATTTTTTAAGAGATCCTCTTCATTCATTTTTCTATGTTTTATTCATTTTAATATCATGTGGTTTATTTGCTAAAACTTGGGTTGAATTATCTGGAAAAAGTGCAAGAGATATTGCAAGAAATTTAAGAGAAAATCAATATTTTCTTGAAGGGATTAGAGAAAATGAAGAAAATATTTATGAACAATTAAATAAAACTATTCCTGCTGCTGCAACTTTAGGAGGAATGAGTATTGGAGCTCTTACTATTTTTGCTGATTTTATGGGTGCTATTGGAAGTGGTACTGGAATTTTACTTGCTGTTACTATTATTTATGAATATTTTGAAGATTTTAAAAAGGATGAAACACAAAAGAAACTTTCGGCTCAGAAATAATAAATAAATTATTATTAAATTTGTTATTTTAATAAAATAAAGGAAATTTTATATTATTTTTCTATAATTTTTTATTTTTTTTTTGATATAAACAAATAAAAAAAATATTTATTATGAATTTTTAAGATAAAGAAATTTTAGTTTAATATTTTTTTAAAAAAAATCATATATTTTTCCTTATGATTAATTTTTATTGATTTTCAGCTACTGCTTTTACTTTTTTAGTAAGTGCTTTAACAATAGATTTTATTTTGAAAACACATCTATGAGATTGACAAGTATAATTATCTCCACAATGATGGAACCAATCACATTTTTCTCCATCAGGTGCCCATGCTAATTGATTTTCTTTTGTTCCTTTTGGTTGACATCTGTAATCTTTGCAAACTAAATCAGTACAACAATATGATGTAAGGTCACAATCTCCATTTTGGACAATGCATTTTGATTGAAGTTTATTTGATAATACTATAGAAAAAAGAACAAATAAAACTGATACAAATATTTTTGACATTTTTTATTAAAAATTATATTTATATTAAAACGCTTTTTATCAATTTCAAAAAAAAATTAAAAGAAAACAATTGATTATGATTATATAAAAAATTTAAAAATATAAAAAAATATAAAATATAAAATATATTTAAAGCTAAAATAAAAAATAAAAAAATAAAAAAAGAATAAAATATAAAAAAATTACAAATAAAATAACAATAATAAAAAATGTTATCCCAAACAATGTATTCAAATCCAAACAGAACATATATATCAACAATGAATTTTTTTCCAAAAACAAAAACAATAAGTCAAATAAAAAGAGAGAATTTACAAACCAGACACTCAACATACAATTACATTGATCAAATGTATAGAACAGGAAATTCATTTAAATATAATTTAAGAAAACCTCACATTGGAAGTCATAGAAGTCATTTAGAAAGATTGGAAAATTATGTAAGAAGTTTTTCAGTTAATTCTCCAAATCAGACAAATCAATATAATTCTTTAATTGGTGAAATTGATGTCATGAGAAGTCAATTAAGAGATGATTATAAAAATTTAAAATATCAAATGAATACTGAAATTGATAATTTACAAATGAAATTTAATATGGAATTAGGAAATCAAAAAGTTAAAAATACTAGAATTAATAATCAAATGAAAGAGTTTAAAAAAGAAATGATTGAAAGTCAAAATTTAGTTATTGAATTAAAAGATAGAATTAATTCTTTAAAATTAAGAATTGATGGAAAAGAAATGTATAATGAAGATAATTTACCTGTCTTACAAACAAAAATCGAATATTAATTCAGGAAATATAAATATAATATATAATAATAAATTAAATGTTTGAAATTTTAATTTTTTAATGTTAAATATTTTAAAATAATAAATAAAAATCAAAAAATGAGAAAAATAACAGATTTTGAAGTAACAGAAAGTAGAATTAAAGAAAGTGATTATCAAGAAGCAATAAATAAATTATTATATGAAATAAATCTTAGAAAAGATGAATTTTTAATGTTATGTCAAAAAAATGATCCACAAAACAATTTTAAATTAAAACCAGAAATTTTTAAATCAATATTAAATCAATATACAGTTTATCCAAATGAGTATGAAAAAAATTTAATTGTTCATAAATATACAGTTAATGATGAATACATAGATTATATGGATGTTTCTAATTTAAAACCAAATTACACTATTTTATATGAAGATTATTTTCTACAACATTTAAATAAAATAAATGATAAAATTGATAATTCAGAAATGCATTCTTCAGCAAATAAAATGGGAAATGCAATTGACTTAACAGCTTTAGAAAAATTAAATTGTGGATTAAATGAAGAAAATTTTATTACTAAAATATGTAAAAATATAATGAATTATATTTCAACTAATTCAAAAGGAAAAAGGCCTTATGAATTTTTAGATGAATTATTTAAAAAAAATGATTTTGATAATGATGGTTATTATACAATAGGTGAAGTTAATAATTTTTTAAATAAAGTAAATATTCATTTAGCTGATTCTGATTTAAAATTTTTTTTTGAATACTTTCCTCTTTTTCATGGTAGAGTAGAAATAGAACAATTAAATGATATTATAAAAACAAACTCACAAAGAAAATTAGAACAAACAGTTAAAACAGAATATCATGATATAGAAAATATAAAAACTATAAAAACAGAAGAAGCAAAAGAAGATAAATATTATGATGATTTATTAAATAAGAATTATATTGTAAATGTTTTAAGAAAATGTATTTTAATATTTGGTAAAACTTTTTTATTAAAATATTTTAGTAAATATCTCGAATTTCATAATAATGAATTTTACATTGATAATTCTCATTTAGAAGCAGGATTAAATAGTTTAGGATATAAGAATCCTACTCCAGTTGATAGTGATAATTTTATGATTGTTTGTATTTTTAAAGGTATTGCAACTCATAAAAGTGATGGTACACATTCAAATATAAATATTGAAAAATTATTTCAATTTCTTATTGATTATTTTAAATTAAATTATCAAATTATAAAATGTAATCCTGATGAATTAATTAATAGAATTGGAATTGGTTTAGTTGGAAGAATGAATGATTCTTATTTATCTTCTGTTACTAATCATTTAAATGATAAAAAATTTTTTGATATAAGAATAAATGAATTTGAATTTAGAAGGAAATTTATTCAAAGTTTTGGTTTTATTGATCATTCATTTATGGATAAACAAGTTCATAATTTATGTACTGATGATGATGATAATGATAATGATCCAAATTCAATGAAAAGAATGGGAATTTTTTCTTTAAGATATATTGGTTCTAAAAAATTTTTAGAATTAGCTTATAATATTTCATTTATGAATATGATAAAAAATTATTCTAGTCTTGGTTTAATTTTTGATAATGATGATGTTGAACAATTAAATAAAATTTATATTAAAATGCAAAAAATTTTATTTCCTAATGATGAAAATGATGAATATTATAATTTTGATTATAATTCTTTAGGTCTTAAAACTAATGCTAAATTATTACAACCTAAAATAAGAGATATTGATGAGATTTCTAAAACAATTTCAAATTCAAAATCAGGAAAAAAAGTTTATGTTCTTGCTGATTTTTCAAAAAAATCTTTAAAAATAAATGATATGACTTCAAAACAACAATTTTTACTTAAGCAAACAAATAATAATGAAAATTTACATAATAAACTTATTAATAAGCAAATAAATCCTGTAATTGCAATACCTAAAATACATAATATATGTGTTAAATATTTAGTTGAAGAATATGGTTTAAGTGATATAAGATATGATTTTATATCGAATATTGGAATATGTAGAATATTTAAAGATGAATTTAATAAACAAGGTATTAATATGAAAAAGAAAATGCATTGGAATATATTAATAAGAAATTTAGAACATTTAGTAACAGAAGATGCAAAAGATTTTCTTACTCAAATTGCTTTTGATATGAGAGATTCAGATGGTAATTTAATGATACCTGTTTTTTTTGCTCAATTAGAAGAAATATTATTACAATATACAAAAATACAACAAAAAAAATATAATATTAATAAAGAAAAATATGAAAAGAAAGAGTTTTTATAAATAATATAATTTAATTGAAATAAAAATATTTTAATTATTTAAAAAATAATAATATAAAACGTAATTTAATGATTGATCCATCTAGATCTAATGTTGAATTAAAATCTACAATGAGTCAATATTTTAAAAATAGGACTAAAACAAAAAGAGTTTTATCACCTATAAAAGCAAGAGAATTAACACCAAATAAAACTCAAACAAATTTTTATGAATCTTCAAATGGAGGAAATCAAAATATTTCTATATTGAAAAATGATATTTCTGCAATTAATGATTATATAAAAGTTTATAAAGATATTTTAATTTATTATAAAAATGATATTTTATCAGGTAATTCTTTGAAAAATAGAATAATAAAAATAGATAAAAATGCGTCAAAACAATTAGATCATATTTGTAATAATTATGCAAAAGAAGCAAAAGATTTTAAAAAATTATATGATGAACATAATTGTTCTTCAAAAGATGAATTAATTACAAGTTTAGCATTTGAAAACAATTTAATGAAACTTTATATATATAATTTAAATAATTTATTCTTTCTTATTGATTTAAAATATTTTGATGAAAATAATAATTTTTCAAATCAATATAAAGAAAGTATTTCTAAATTTGATAATATAAAATTTTGTTTAGATAAATTACCAACATTGGATAATAATAAAACATTTAGATTTTCATCAATAAAACCTAATTCAATTAATTCATTTGAATTAGGAGACATAAATGAATTAAATAGAGAAATTCAAGAAATGAATAAATTTGAAGAATTTTTAGAATGGGAATTACCAGATCATCCTTTTGCAGAAAGTTTAGATAAAATAAAAGAATTATTTTATAAATTTAATGAAGATATTTTAGGATTATTTGTATCATTCATACAAGATAAATTACAAGTTAATACACCATTATTAAGAAAAACTAAAATGGCAATATCAAATAATATTAATGATATAGAAGAATATTCATTATTAATTAGAAAAGTAATGGAAGATAAATTTGATGAACTTCAAAAACAAATTCAATTATTAAGTAAAGATAATGGTGATTTAAGAACTTCTTTAAGTGATGCTCAAGGAAATATTAAAAGATATAAAAATAAAGTTGATGATTTTAATAATAGAGATTATAAAACATTTTTTGAAAGAATGAAAGAAGAAAATAATCAATTTTTTGAAGATATTAAAAAAATTGAAAGAGAAAGATGTGCTGATTTATATGATAAATTAAGAGATAGACAAGAAAAATTAGACAATATTAAAAAAGAAATTAAAAGATATAAAAATGAAATTGAAGCTTTGAAAAAACAAAATGAATTTAATAATAGAATTCCTTATCAAAAAAAAGATGAATATTATGATGCTTTAATTAAAAATTTTGATGATATGATAAATGGTTTTAATGAAAAATTTGATGATTTATCTGAACAATATTATAATAATAAGATGGTTTTAAAGAAAAAAATTTCTTTACTTGAAGACGAAAATAAAACTGCAAAAGCACTTCAAAATCTTTTAGAGAAAAGATTAAAAGATATAGATAGAATGTTTTCAAAATAAAAAAATAACTGTTATTATTTTTATTTATTTTTATTAATTATATTATATATTCTAATATATTTTCTATTTATATAAAAAATTTTAATATATTAATTAAAAAAATGTCTAGTACTAATGAAGATTCATTTCAAAAAACTGATTCATTAGAATTTCAAAATGAAAATAAAATGTCTTTATTCAAAATTCCTTGTAAAAAAGTTATTAATATATTAAATGAAATTAAGGAATTTTTAATTAATATTCCTGATTCAGATATTATGTTAAATAAAATAAATTTTATTATTAATCTTCTTTCATATCAAAATTCAAAGAATTTAATAGGTCAAAATGAATTTTCTGATGATGAAATAAAATTTAACAGAAAATTCAAAGATTTGTTTAATAAAAAACATAACAAAAATATTAAAATTAATAAAAAAGTTAAATTTAAAATTGATTGTAAAAAAATAAATTGTCAAAATAAAAGTAATCTTATTAAAAGAAGTTACAGTGAAAGAGAAAATAAATCAATACTTAAAAAAAATTTAATTAAAAATCCAACTGAAAATAATATAAAAGATATTGAAAAAGTATATACTTTAACTAATAATAGTTCAATATTTAAAAAAATATATAATGAAATTAACTATGATATAAATAATATTCTATCAAAAGAATTTAACATTCATGAATTTAAAGATATTGTAGGTTACAATAAAGTATTACCATTAATAGGAAAAAAAATATTTCAACAATTATCATTAAATAAAATAATAAATGTAAATAAATTAGAATCTTTTCTTAATACAATATCAAAAAATTATAATTGTAATGTATATTATCATAATGCAATTCATGCATCAGATGTAGCAAATAATATATTAATTTATAATATAAACTCAAATATTAAAGAAAAATTAATATTAAACAATTATGATATTTTATCAATGATAATTGCATCTTTAGGACATGATATAAGTCATCCTGGATTAAATGCAAATTATTTAATTAATAACTCTCATCCATTAGCTATTATATATAATGATATATCACCTTTAGAAAATTTCCATATATCAACTTTATTTAAATTAATGAATAATCCAAAAAATAATATTTTAGATAATATTAAAAATGATGATTATCGTTTAATTAGAAAAAGAATAATTGGTCAAATATTAGCCACTGATATGGTAAATCATTCAAAAGTATTTGATTCAGTTAAAAATAAAATATCTAATGAGAAAAATAAAGTTTTAATATCAAAAGATAATAAAAATTTATTTAATGAACAACAAACATATTTAGATTTTATTCTTCATGCTGCAGATATTTCACATAATGCAAAAAAATTTAATATTTCTATTAAATGGGTTGAATTATTATATAATGAATTATGGGAACAAGGTGATAAAGAAAAGTCTTTAAATATTCCAATTAGTTTCTTATGTGATAGGGAACATTTAGATATACCAAAATCACAAATTTATTTTATTAATACTTTTATTAAACCTACTTTTAATGTTTTAATTGAATTATTTCCTTCTTTAAATTATTTATCAATTAATATAAATAATAATATTAATGATTGGACAAAGTTATATGAAAAAAAAAGAAAAACTGGATTTAGCCAAGAAAAAAATCATAAAAAATCACAAAGTAATAAATTATGTGTGAATTAAAATTGTAAATTATTGAATTATAAATTTAAATATTATATATTGGAATTATTATTATGAATAAATAAATGATGTGAATAAGGTTTTAAATTTCTCTTTTTTAGAAATTAACAATTTTAAATATTATTTTTTCAGATTTTTACTTGTATTAATGAACTCTATAAATATAAATAAATTATTTTGGTATAAATAAATTTTTTTAATATAAATAAATAATTACAAAAAAAAACTTTAAATAATTAATGTTTCATAATATTAGAAAATTATTTAATTAAATATTTATTAAATTCAAAATGGGATTTCTTCAATTTATAGGAAGTATGATTAAAAGGGCATTTTTATATCAATTCTTAATATTTTTCGCAGTTTTTAGACTATTAGAAGCATATAGATTTCATAGAGACTTTCAAACAAAATTATTAGAACTTGTTGAAAGTCTTCATTTGAATAAAAAAATATTAAATTATCAACCAAAAGACACTGAAATAGCTTATAAAAGTTTTTTAATTATTTTAATAGTCCTTTCATCTTTTAGTATTTTAGGAATTAAATTTTTCCAATTTATTTCTGGATTAGCTTGTTTCTTTATAGGATTTTTATATCATAATCCAATTCAAGACTTTAAACAATTATTAAAATTAAAAGAAAAAATAACAGTTGATAATATCCAAAATTATCTTCCTTCAATTGACTTTATTATTTTTGTTTGTATTGGATTTGGAATGATTGCCCATTCATTTAAGTCTACCATTAAAACTAAAAAACCAGAAGATATTCCAGAAAAACCAAAAGATGTTAATATTGAATTACCTAATATAAAGGAAAAAAAAAAGAAAAAAGAATAAATAAATAATAAAAAATTTTTAAAAAAATAAATAAGAAATAAGATTTAAAAATTAAATTTTAAAATTAATAATTTAATATAATTTTTTTTTCAAAAATAAGAAATTAATTAAAAATAAAAAATATTTTTCTTATTGAAATTTCCAATTTTCAATAAATTCTTGATAATTAACAAATCCAGTTTTTTCAGGATCAACAATTTGAATAATTTCATTAATATCTTTTTCATTAAATTGATTTTCTTCTCCATATTTACTTAAAATATTTTTCAAATTATTAATTGAAATTTTACCATCATCTCTCACATCAAAAATTTTAAAAGAATTACATATTTCATTTTTTCCTTCTTCACTAATAGAAAAAGTTTCTTCTAAAGCTTTCATAAAATTATTTTTTTCAATTGAGCCACTATTATTTTTATCAGCAACTTTTAAAAAATTCATTATTTCTTCATTTGATGCTTCTCTTCCCATTGATTGTAATATTTGTCTTATTTCATTTGCTCCTACCATATTATCTCCATCTACATCCCACATATCAAATATTTCTTCTGCTAATTTTTTTCTTTCTTCTTGATAGTCATTTTTACCTTTTTCTGGAGTTTTTGTTTTTACTATTGCTCTTCTTGGCATTTTTTTTTTTATATAAATTTTTAAAATTTAAATATTTGTAATTTAATAAATAAATATTTTTAATATTGATATTATTTTTTTCAAAATTTTTTTTTGAATTCCATAAAAATTCAAAAGAATATTTTTACTTATTTATAAATCTACATAATAAAATAAATATAAATGGGTAAATAATAAATAATAAGTTATTATTTTTTTAACATTTTTATAAATTTTTTTGGTTTAGATGTTTTTAATATTCTATCATCATAAATTTTTTTAGTTTTTTGTCTATTTGTATAAAGAGGACTATTTATATTTTCAAAAGGAACTGATTTTAATTTTTGTGTATTAAATAAATCTCCACTAAATGTATTTTTCATATGATGATTATTATTATTATTTTTATCTGAAAATGTTACTGAATTAATTAACTTATTTTTTTCTATTATATTATTTAAAAATTTTTTTTGCAAGATTGATAATTTATTTTTATTTGAAGTTAATATTGGAATAAATAATTTAAATATTTGTTTTTTTTTTGATTTTTTTAAATTTGATTTTTTATTATCATCTATCATTCTATTCCATAATTTTATTTCTTTCAGAAACATTCCTGGCATCATTTCTTTTTTTATTTTAGGATTTTTTATCTCATATTTCATTTGACCAATATCTCTTTTTTTATTTTTTTCTCTTAATCTATGATATTTCTTTAATATTCCATAATATCTTTCAGTATAAGTTTCATATGACATTTTATATTCATTATATTTTTTATTTAATATATTATATTGTTTATGAAAAATATTTTGTAAATCAAAAATTTTTTCAATCATTAATTGAGTTTCTAAAGATAAAGTATCATCAGTAATTGATGATAAATATTCTTTAGTATAAAATATTAAAAAATCAGTTTGCGCATTAATAAAAACTTTTGTACAAGGATCAATTTGTTCTAAATCAGAATTTGATTCTAATGAAATATCATCTTCACTAGGAGAATATGAAAAAGAAGAATTATTTAAAAATGGAGTATTATTTAGATTAATATTATTATCATTTATTATTATATCATCATTTTTTATTGTTTTTCTAAAATTATTATCAATTATTTCTTCTTCTAATTTTTTTTTTTCATTATTATTTTCAAAAAAGTGTTTATATTTTTCCATATCTTCAATTTTTATGATTTTTTGACTATTATTTTTATTATTTTTTAAAAAAGAAGAAGAATTTTTCTCTTCTTTATTTCCTTTTAAAGGAGGAGTTTTCATTCTTAAATTTGAATATCTTTTTTTATTTATTTTAGGGGCAATTTTATTATAATGTAATGCAGGAACTGGACTTTGAGATTTAAAAAAATTTGTATAATGAGTTACAGATTGTGGTGTTGTTAAATCAGTTAAATTAAAATCATCTTCTCTTGAAAGAGATTTATTTCTATAATTTTTATTATATTTATTTGATGAGATTATTAAATTATTATCTTTTGGAGATAATTTTCTTTGAATTAAATTATTATTACTTGAGGTTTGTGGTAAGCTTTTTCCTATTTTATTTTTTGATGTTAAATTATTTGTTTTTTTTTCTTTAATATTTCTATTATTTTTAATTATTGCACATTTTATATTGATTTTAAAATTTATAAATAATTTATATTCATTTTGATTATTTGATATATTAGAAATATTAATCCATTTTGTATCATTAAATGGATAAAATTCACATAAACCAATTAGATTACTATTTTTAAAAAAAGATAATTTAATAGGAATTGATTTTTTGAAGACATTTAGAATATTTATACATGATATTTCTTTTTTAGAAATATTTTTTTCTAAATTAGGAATAACTATTTTAAATGACTCATATAAAATTAGTATTGAAATAATATCATTTGAAGAAGTTTTAATATCATTAATGGAAGGATTTGTTTCAAGAAATTGAAGTTTAATTTCCATTAATTATTTTTATTTTAATGTAATTAATTAAATAAAAAAAATATATGTTATAAATATTTATATAAATATTTTTAATAATCAAAATCATTTCCAAATCATATTCATATATATAATTTAATGTGCATATTAATTCAAATCTGTAGACGAAGATTATAATTAATTAATTATAATCTTAAAAATTCGTCCAGATTATCATAAACATTAAATATATATATGAAATATTATTGGTATGATTTATAAATGAAATTGATTAATTATTCTAAAAATCAATATCTTCTACCTCATCAATATTTTCTTTACTTCTTTCTAAATACATTTTAAATATTGAATATGAGTTTCCATCATCTAAAATTGTTGAACTAATTAAGTGATCTTTTTTAAATCCCATTAACATTATAGTTTGAGTAATTTTTTGAATATCTTTATTTTTTTTATTTATTAATAAGAAAATAGATTTTATTTTTAATTCATTTGCATAATTAAAGAAATATATCATATTTGATTTAGAGATATTTTCATATTGTTCATTTTGATCAATAATAATACAGAATGCACCTAAATTAGGATGATATAAAAAACATTGATGAAGATTATTACTATTATTACCCAATAATTTAGATATATTATATAGAGACACATTATTTTTTTCATTTTTTTTCATTCCTTTATGCGACATTTTTTCCTTCTTCAAAGCAGCTTATTCAGCTAATATTTAAATATTAACAATTTTATATATATAGTAATAATTATATTATTTTTTTAATTTATGTTTATTAAAATAGAAATAAATAGATTAAATTAAAAATAAGACAATATTATTTTTTTTAATAAATGTTATTTTAATATATTATTATTCATTATTTAATAATAATTCAATTTCATTATTATTATCAAGAAAAACTATACAAGGTGTTAATGTTTTACCTGAAGAAATTGGTTTTACATTAGTTAATTTTTTTATTAGTTTCAAATCATAATAAAAACATAATTCAAAATTATTTGGATTAAATGTTAATTTGAAACTTAAAATTTCATTAAAATTAGGAAAATCAATTTTTTTATTATTTTCTAATTTATTATTACAATTCCAACTAAAACCATTTGATGATATTAAATAAGAACCATTATTAAAATGAATATCCTTAAGATTAGTACAAAATAATTGATTATTAGATAAAACTAAAGTTTTATCACATAATCCAAATGCAATCCATTTTGATTTATTAAGTAAATTAACTTTCCAAGTTCTAATTTTATTATCTCTTATATCAATATCATATTCTGGACTACTAAATAAATATACATGAGAATCTGCATATGATGCATTATAAGAGGCTTTATTACCTTTTATTGTTATTAATTGATTCATTTTATTTGTATCAAAAATATTTTCATTAATTTTAACTTCTGATTTTTCTCTTTCTCTTTTTTTATTTAAAATTGAATCATTTCTAATTTCAATTATTAATTTTTTATTTTGTAATGGATCTTTTATTTTTTGATAATGAAGAATATTTTTATTAATTTGATTAATATTATGATTGTTGTTTCCATTATTATTATTATTTATAATATTATTATTCAAATTAATAGTATTATTATGAGTGACATTATTGTTTTTATTATTATTATTCAAATTAATGGTATTATTATTATTTTTACCATTATTATTATTTTTATTATTTATATTATTATTATTATTATCATTATTATTATTATTATTAATTATATTTGCTTTATTTGAATTATTTTCTTCATTATTCTTAAATTTATCAAATTTATTATTTAATGTTTCAATTTCTAATTGAAACCTATTCAATTTTTCATCATTTTCTTTTAATTGTTTACTCATTTGAAGTAAATAATCAGCAATTAAATTAAGATGCATATAACAACCACTTTCCATTTTAACATTCATTTCTCTTTTTTTAAATTTATCCATACATCCAAATTCTTTAAATTTACAATCAACAACACTATTTTCACAAAAATTTTTAATATGACTATCCATTTCTCCTCTTTCAATAATAGCCCCACATCCTTGAACACATTTAATTTTTTTTTTAGTACATAGATTAAAATGTTCCATAATTTCTTTAAAAGGAAACATTTTTTGACAATCATTACATTTTTCTTCTCTAAATTCACAATTTTGAATATGATTTTCTAATTCTTCCCTCATAATCATTTTATTACAATTTTTAAAAGTACATTTAATTAAACTTTTAAGACATTCATTTTTTAAATGAAAATCAATATCAGAAACTTTACCAATCCAATTACAACCTTTATTATAATTTTTACATTTCATTTCTTTTTTTCCTATACTTTTAGAAATAACATCAACATGAGTTAAATCATTTATTGATAATTTTTTTTTTGTTATTGGACATTGTTTTTTAATATTATAATATTTTTCAAAACAATCTTTACAAAAAGTATGACTACAAGAATCAATTACAGGATTTAATAATAATCCTTTACAAAGAGGACAAATGTAATCTTCCATTTCTGAATTTTTTTTTGTTAAATAATCTGGATCTATTTGAATTTCAAAAGATATTCCATCTACAATATTCACTTTTTTATTTTCATTTTCTATATTATTTTCTATTTTATTTTCTTTTATCTTTTTTGAATTATTTATATTTATATCTTCTTCTCCTAATACTATTGCATTTTCTTTTGATTGAGTTAATGGATTGTGATTATTCATATTTTTCTAATTTAAATTAATTTCTTTTTTTTATCTCTCCATTTATAGCTTTTTATTTTGGACAATTATTGAAAAATTATTTATAAATAAAATTAAACTTACTTTTTTTTTAAAATTAAGGAAAAAAAAATAAAAATTTAAAAAAAAAATTTATTTTTTTAATTTTCATCATTATTTAACAACTTAATAATTCTTTCTTTTTTTTCAGGATCAATAACTTCAGGGAAAACAATATTAAACTTAATAAATAAATTTCCTTTTTTAACATCCATATCATTAACAGAAACTTCTTTTCTATAAATAGGCATTCCTTCTCCTTTAACAATTTTAACAGTTTTAGGATTAATAATTTCATCAATAGCAATATAAATAATTCTATTATCCAAAGTATTAATTTGAACAGTTTCTCCATATAAAGCTTCAGCTAAAGTTAAATTATGAGTATAAATTAAATCATTTTTATTAACTCTTCTAAAATAAGGATGTTCTTTTTCTTGAATATGAATTAATAAATCAGAAGTTTTTTTTCCTGGTTCTTCATTTCCCATTTCTTTAAATGGAATTATTGTAGTTTTATCATAACCTGGTTCAATTTCAATTTCAATTATACTTTCTTTTTCCATTTTTGAACGTCCATCAAAACCAATTGAATCTTTTTTATATTTTATTTCTTTAATTGTACCATTATATAATTCTTCTAATGTACATTCTAATTGATAATCTATAGGAGGTAATTCTTTAATTTCTTTTTTTTCTTTTTTTTTTTCTTCTTCTTCTTTTTTTTTCTTTTCTTCTTCAATATTAATATTTGAAGCTTCTGTAGTTGAACCTTCTTCTTTTTTAATATCTTGAACTAATGCAAATGGATTTGAAGTTCCCATAAATCTTTCAAATATTTCATGTCCATTTCCAGAAAATTTATATCCTTCTAAAAAATTACCTTTTGAATCAATTATTCCATTTTCTAATCCTTCATCTCCATAAATATCATATATTCTTCTTAAATTACAATCACTAAGAACTTCATATGCTTCTCCTAATTTTTGAAAATTATATTCTGATTTTGCTGTATTTTCACCTTTTGATAATTTTGGATGATTTTTTAATGATAATCTTCTATATGATTCTGCTATGTCTTCTTGAGAACATTCTCTTCCTAATTCTAATACTTTGTAATAATCAAATTTTGACATTTTTTTGTTTAATTAGTTATAATTTTAATTATTATTTTTAAAAAATTAAGTTAGTTAAATAATTTAATAATTTTCTCAAACACATTACATTAAAAAATATTACCCTTCTGTTTTCAATTATATAAAAAAAACAACAACAGTATTTCTTTTCAAATATTTATTTACATATATATTTATTTTATGTATGTGTACACAATACATACTTAACATAAATTAAAAAAGTTTTCCTTATTTATATGTTAAATTTATTCAAATATGATTTATAAAAATAAGTTAAATACATTTTACATTTAAACATTATCTTTTAATAATTTCATTATTTTTTTTTTTTTCTTTATTATTGGATTTTTTTTTAAAGATTTATAAATATTTTGTCTTAAAATTATAAAATTATTAAACTCATCTTTATTTACAGGAGTCATATTTTCAATTATAGAATTATCAATATTAATTACAATAGATAAGCTATTTTCTAGTACATAATTAGCAAATTTATTTTTTAATAATATATTCAAATTTTCATCATTTAAAAACATTTTAGATAATATTTCACAAAATTTAATAAAATTATTCTTACTTAAATAATCAATTAAAAAATCAACAACATTCGAAGAAAATTTTGATATTGAAAAAGCAATTATATGTTCAATTAATTTATTTATTATTTTTCCGCAATAATTTTCTCCAAACATTTTAATTGCTTCTTGAATACCAAAATTTCCAAATTGATTATAAGTTAATTTATTAATATCAATTTCAAATATAGAAACAATTGATATAATGTAAAAAGGATTTTTAGTTTTATTAATAAATTCTTTAACAATACAAATTCCATTCGCATCTAAACATAAATCCATTAAATTACTTATCATAAAATTATTAATGTATTCTCTATCATCTTCTTTAATCACAGAAATAATCTTTTGTATTACATGAGAAGAATTTGAGCCCAAAGATAAATTATATAAATTATTATTAATACATTCTTTAATTAATTCTTTTTCTTCTTTTGAATTTTGTAATTGAATTAAACATTGTAATGAATGATTTCCACATATATCATTTGATATTTGTAAAAAATTTGATTTTATATTTTTATAAATAAAAAGTCTTTGTTCAAGAGAACAAAAATGAAAAAATTTTTGTAAAAAATAATTTCCATAATAATCACAGAAAATATCTTTTATATCTATATTAATAATATTTACTATTTTATCAATTTCTTTTTTTAAAGGAGTATTATTTGTAATAATTTTTTGTAGTTGCCTACTTCCTTTATGTGTTTTTAATATTTGAAAAAAAACCTTATCATTAACACTTTCTAAAAGAAAGTTTAATTGATTACTAAAATTTTGTTTTTGAACTTGTGAAAAAATAACATCAATTTGAGAATCATTTAATGGATGAAATTGATTTATTTCTTTATTATTATTATTATCTGAAGTTACTTGATTTAATTTCTGTGGTATTATTTTTTTATTTTTTTTTAATGAATAATCATAATTATTATATTGAAAATTATTAGAAGGTGGCATATTTGTAAATAATAAAGGATTATTCATTTGATTTTGAAAATATTGATATCTATTAAAATAATAAGGATTATATATATTAAACATATTATTAGGTTGAAATTGAGAATTTGAATATTGATTTATATTATAATAATTTTGATTTGAGTAATTTTGATAATTAGCCATTGAATTTAATGGAATAATATTATAATTTAAATTTCTTCTTAAAAGAGAAAGATTTATCTTAGGATTATTTAATTGAATATTTGATGATAGAGTTTCTTTTTCAATTACATTTTTTTCAATTGGTTTACTTTCTTCTATTTTATTTCCTTTTGATTCTTTAATTATTTCTAAATCTTCCTCTTTTTTTTTTTCGTTTTTTTTAAAAATATCTAATCTATGAAAATTTTTAGTTGAATTTGGAGATTTTAAACTTTTCTTTTCATATTCTTCGATTTCATCTACGATATTACTTGGAAGAAAATTTGAAATATTTGTACTGGATAAATGTAACCTTTTATTTTGACTGATATCCTTCTTTTCTGCCATATAAATTTGATTTTTTTATATTCTAACAAAGAAATAATAATAGTAATAAAAAAATAAAAAATTCAATACTCAATCAAAAAAAAATAAAATATATTTTTTTCTTATTAAATAAATAATTATTTGATTCTTTTATAATAGTTGCAATGAATTATAATTTTTTTTATTGATGTTAATTGTTATATTTATATTTCTCTAATTGAAATAAATTATATTCATAAATAAAAATATATTCATTAATATAGAAAATAAAATATTTTATGCTATATAATTCTTTTAATAGTGACTAGATTTTTGATTGTAAAAAAAATATATGATGATTAAAGATTTTACTATTGATTAAAAAATAAAATTTTTTTTAAATTATTGATTAATAATATATTTTAATAATTTATTTAATTTTAGATATTTTCATTTAACTTTATTTTCGAAGATAAATATTTTCCAACATATTTTATGAAATATAATAATTTACTTTACATCTTCTTTATAATTAAATAAAATATATTAATTTTATAATGAAATTTTATTTAATAAAAATTTTTAATAATGAAAATAGTTATTTTTATTTCTAAAAAACGTAATTTTCAATTTGAAAAAAAATAATTAATTAAAAAAAATAAATAATGTTTAATCAGAAAATAGATGAAGAAAATCAAAAGTAAAACAAATATTTATGAAAAATATAATTTTAAAACGATAGTAAAATAGAGCAAAAAGAAAATAAAATATTATCTCCAAAATCATCACCAAAAGCAAAAAAACAATTAAACAATATATTAAATGAGCAAGAAGTAAACATAATTAAATTAAAATCATTATCATGGACAGGTTTACCATTTGATAATCCATTATATAGATCAACAATATGGAAATTATTATTAAATTATTATCCAATAAATGATTTAGAAAGAGAAATTTATGTAAATAGAAAAAGACAAGAATATATTGATACTTGTTTAATATTTGAAGGAATTTTAGATGATCCTTTAAAAAGAATGAATGAAAATGAATATAAAATATATCAAGAAATTATTAAAGATGTTTTAAGAACTGATCCTAAATATGAAATATTTAAAATTGAATCAATTAAAAAAATGATGACTAGAATTCTTTATATTTGGTCTATGAGACATCAAGAAAGTTCTTATAATCAAGGATTTAGTGATTTACTTATGCCTTTTTTTATTGTTTTTTTTAATGAATATTTAACTAATTTAAATTATTATGATATTATCCAAATTAAAGAATTTGATTTATTTAATTTTAATATGGAAATTTTTCAAAATATTGAAAGTGATATTTATTGGTGTTTTACAAATATGATGAATAAAATTCATTTTAATTATATTCAACATTCTGGTGTAAATCAAATGTTAAATAAATTAGAAAATATCATTAAATTTGCTGATAATGAATTATTTTTACATTTAAAAAAATTAGAAATTAATTTTATTCAATTTGCATTTAGTTGGATGAATTGTTATTTAACAAGAGAATTTAATATTATTTTAATTATTAGAATATGGGATACTTATTTTAGTGAAGATGATGCTTTTAATAATTTTCATATTTACGTTTGTGCTTGTTTAATACTTAATTTTTCAGATACTTTAAAAAAAATTGATAATTTTTCAGAAATGATAAAATTTTTAAAAAATTTACCAATTTCAAATTGGACTTTAGAAAATATTGAAGTCCTTCTTGCAAAAGCATATCAAATAAATGTATTATTTTTAAAAGAAAATTAATTTTAACAAAATTCTAAATAATATTTATTATTTATAAATAATTTCACTATATTTACGAATCATATTTTAAATCAAAGATAAAGATATTTATTTAAAAATTCAAATATAATAATAATAAATATGACTCTTTGAATAATTTTTACAATTTGTCTTTAAGACTTAATAATATTTTTCATCATTTTACAAAATTCTTCAAAAGAAATAGTACCATCACCATTAATATCAATAGAATTAAACATTTCTTTTAATTGTACTTCAACTTTAAAACTATTATTTTTAGAAGTTTGCATAAATCTCTTTTTAATTTCTTCAAGTGAAATATCTCCAGAATTATCTCTATCAAAATATCCAAAAGCAAATTTTAAATAATTTCTACTCATAAAAATTTTAGGATCAACTGCAGCTCTTACAAATTCTTCATATTCAATAAAACCATTATGATCAGTATCAATATTATTAAAAAGAGAATCTACTTCTTTTTCAACTTCTTCCCTTGTTAAATTCCAATATTTTTCAATACCTTTTATTAATTCTTCTTTTTCAATTCTTCCATTATTATTTAAATCAATTTTATTAAATAATTTCCCAGCTTCAACACATTGTTCGATATTAGTATTATGATGAAATAAATAAGCAATAACAGCACATCTTAACATATTATCACTTCTATAATGTTTTAAATTATGTATCATTTGTTTTGCTAATGAATGAGGAACAGTATTAATTTGATTTTTTTTTTTAAATTCTGCAGTTTTAAACCAAGGATGTTCTAAAGCTTCAGAAGCAGAAATTCTTTTATTAGGATCATAAGTTAATAATTTTTTAATTAAATCTTTAGATTCTTCACTTAAAGTAGGAAAAGGATAAGATTTAAGATCATATTCACCAATTTTAACATTTTGTAATATTTCATCATCATCATTACCATCAAAAGGTGGTCTTCCAGATAATAAAATATACATTATAACACCACAAGACCATAAATCACATTTTTCATTATATTTTCTTTTCATTACTTCAGGTGCCATATAATATGATGAACCAACATAACGATTTTCACTTTGTCCTTTTTCTGATATTTTAGCAGTTCCAAAATCAATTATTTTAACTTGTAAACAACCATTTCTTTCTCTATCAGTTATCATAATATTTTCTGGTTTTAAATCTCTATGAATTATATTTTGTGAATGACAATATGTTATTGCTTTAAATATTTGATTCATTATAAATGCCGATTGTCCTTCATCAAATTTACCTACTTTTATTATTTCATTAAATAATTCTCCATCGGGACGATATTCTGTTATTATATAATATAAATTTGATGTTGAAAAAAAATCTATTATTTTTAATATTTTAGGATGATCTAAATTTTTTAATATTTGAATTTCATTTAATATTTCTTTTTCTTCTTCTGGTTTATTTTTTCTTTTTTATTAATTTCATTGCAAAATTTTTTCTTAAATCTTTATGTTTAACTAACCAAACTTCACCAAAAGCACCAGTACCTAAAATTTGTTCTTTATGATATATTTTCTCAGGATTAATTTCATTTCTTGATATAAGAACATCATTATTAATTGCTAATTGGTTTGATTTTATTACATTATATGGAAAATTATCATTTTTAGATTCTGAAACATTTTTTCTATTTCTATTTCTTTCTTCTGCTTCTTTTTCTCTTTCTGCACCTAAGTCTGCTGTGTTGTCTTTTGAATAATAATCTTTTGAACCTTTTTCTTTTGGTTCTGATTTATGATTTGATTTTGTATTTTGACATACACCCATTTTTTATTATTTTTTTCTTTTATTTTTTTTTTTATTGATTAATATTTATTACTTTTTTGTTTTATATTAAAATGTTTTTTTTTTTTGATTTATTTTTATAATTGTAATCTAAAATAATAATTTATTTTTTTTTAATTTTGATATTAATATTATTGAAAAAAAATTAAAGTTAACTTTTTTTTAGAAAAATGGCAATTAATTGTACATTTGAACTTATAGAAAAAAAATTATATTGTAAACCTCCTAAAAAGTATGATGAATTTATAAAATATTGTAATTCATCTTTTGAAATTAATGAGACAGATTATCTATTCGTCTTTAGTGATGGAATGAATATAAAACTTATTAAAACTAATGATGACTATAAAGAAGTAGTTAAATTTTTGGTAAAAAATAAAGGAAAAAATATAATAAATACTTTCAAAATTATCAAAAATAATATAAATGAAACTGATTTAGAAAATGAAATTAATAAATTAAAAGAATATAAGTCTGAAATTGAAAAATTAAAAACTGAAAATAATAAATTCAATAATTTGAACAATAATAATAAATTTGATATTCAACAATATAAGAATAATTTAGATGAAACAAATAAAAAAAATATAGAAAAAATAAATGAAAATATCAAAAATTTGGTTGATGAAAAAATGAATGAATTTAAAAAAGATATAATGAATACATTAATACAAGAAAATCAAAAAATAATAAATGAGCAATTAAAATCATTAAATGAATTAGAAAATCAAAGAAGTTTATTTTATGTTCAAGAATTTTCAAAAATAGAAACTCAAAAACTACAAAACTTAAAAAATACACAAATTATAAATAATAATGAATCTAATAATAATAAATATGAAGATAATAATAGCAATAGTTTTAGTAACAGCAATAGTAATAATAATAGTAATAATAATAATAATAATAATAATAATGGAAAAAATGAAAATGAAAGTGAAGATGATATTGAAATTACTGATATTCATGGTAAAATTGTAGAGCCAATAAGAAGTAATATGAAAGAAAAGGAAAAAGAAAAAGAGAAAGAAAAAGAAAAAGAAAAAGAAAAGGACGATTCAAGTTTATTAAATCAAAAAAGAGAGAGAGAAAAAGATAATGAAAATGATGAATCCAATGACCAATCAAATAAAAAACCTAAAAAAGAAGAAAAATAATTTTAAAAAGGAGAAATAAATAATATATTATATTATATATTCCTCATAAAAATAAATAAAAAACTTTTAAAAAATAAATTAAAAAATAAATATAAATAAAAAATAAAAAAAAAAAGCAAAAAAAATAAAATAAAAATAAAATAAAATAATAAAATAAAAAAAATAATCCAAAAAAAAAAACAATTAAAAAAAAAATAACTCCTCCAAAATAAAAATAAAATAAAAAAAAAAAAAAATAAAAAAAAAATGTTACCAAAAGATATACATCAAGCACCAGATGATGATGAAAAAATGTTATACCGTCCTCAACTTCTCCACTACAAATATCGTACATGTTTAGAAAAAAATCCAAAAACATTAGAAAAATATGATCCAGCAACAATGAAATCTCTCCAATCAATAATGTTAAGAACAAAAATGCCTTCGGTTACATCTCGTCGTCTTCACACAAGTGAAAATGTAAGACCTCAATTTGATGAAATGGAAAAAAATCAACAAGTAATAGTACCACAATGGTTAAAATTTGATAAAAATTGTTTAAGATTTGAAGGTTATTTTGATGAACATGTTACAGAAAGTGCATATGAGAATTGGAGAATAAGACCTTGTACTTTAATTTATTATTTAGATGATGATTGTTTACATGTTATTGAAAAAAAGACTGAGAATTCAGGAATACCTCAAGGTGAATTTATTAAAAGAAGAAGAGTTAATACTGAACAAAAATCGCCTGTTCATTGGAAAGAAATTAAAATTGGAAGTAATTTATTTATTTTTGGAAAAAATTTCAAAATTTGTTCTGCTGATAAATTCACTGTTGAATTTTATACTAGAAATGGTTATGTTTTAGGTCCTAATGAACCTATTCCTGAAATTGAACCAGATCCAAAATATAAAAATATAGATTATGATAAAATTAGAAAGACAATTGCAGAAATTAAAGAATTTACTGAAGTTAGTTTGAAAGGTGGTCATCCTAATGGTGGTTTAAAACAATTTTTAGAAAATGATAGAAAAGTTCTTAGTTTTGATATTTCATGGTATGATGATAAATATGATAAAGAAGAAAAAAGATATAAAATGAATTATTATTTAGCTGATGGACAAGTTGAAGTTTGTGAAATTAAAGTTAATAATTCTGGTAAAGATCCTTTCCCTCGTTTATTAAGAAAATCAAAATTACCTAAAAAACCTCATATGACTTATTGTCCTGGTTTAGAAGTTCCTGAAGATGAATATTATAAACCAGAAGATTTAAAAATTGGAAATTATGTTGATATTTATAATAGACATTGTAGAATTATTGGATGTGATGAATTTACTAGAAAATGGTTTAAAGATAATTTAGGAATTGATATGGAATCATTTAAATATAAAGAACATCAAAAACCAACAAGAATAATGCATCCAATTCCTCCTTATAATGGATTTGGTTCTGAAGAAGATTCATTACTTAATGTTTTCTATTTAAATCCACAAGGAAAAATGAAAGAATATATTACTGAAAAATTCAAAAGAGATAAACATGTTTTAAGATATCTTGCTAAATTAGTATCACCATTCCCAGCTGATGAAGAAAGAAAATTCATGGTATCATTTTATTTAAGAGATTTTGAAATTCAAGTTTATGAATTACCAATGAGAAATAATGGTAGATTAACAGGTAAATTTATAGAAAGACAAAAAATAAAAAATCCATATACAAATCAATATTATCAAGAAAAAGATTTTGTAATGGGAAATAATATTTATATTAATAAATATATTTTCAGATTATTAGAAAGTGATGAATATACAAGAAAATATATGAGAGATAATCCTGAAGTTTTCAGAGATTCTGATATGAATGCAATTTATGAAAGAATTCATGCTGTTGCTGATAAACAAATTGGAGATTATGATGAATTTCTTGTTAGAATGTTGGCTACTATTGATCCTAATGGAACTAATTGGGCTAATTCTGATGCTATTGAAAGTGGATTTAAAACTTTAGGTATTACTCTAAGTCCTCAACAAGTTTCTACTATTTGTGGATTTTTAAAAAGAGAAGGTATGAATTATTCTATGGAAGATTTGTTCTATTTAATGAAATAAATGAGTGTTTAGATTTCCTTTGGGTTTATTTTTTTTGATTTTTTAATTTTTGATAAGGATATTTGTTTTAAAAAAAATAAAACTGTTTTTTATTTTAATTTTTTTTTATTTATTATTTTATTTTTATATGATTATTTGTTATTGTTTAATATTATTTATTTATTTATTATAACTTTTTATAATTTAAATTGGATATGTTGATTTCAATTATTCATCAAAAACTTATTATTAAAGGATAAAATTAATAATATTTATTAATTTATAATATGATAATTATTTTTAAATCCTATTTTATGAAAATATGAAGAATATTCAAATTTAATATTTTTTAAACAATTAATTATATATTGTTATTTATAAATAAATTAACTATTTACAAATATATAAGTAGATTACAAATTAGACTCAATTATATTAATGAGTATTTAAATCATTGAAAATATATGCAATTTACATTTAAATTAATATTTATATTTATAATTATTATTAAATAATATAATATTGTCAATAATCATAAACTAAATAAATTAATTCATCTCTTGAAAAAATAATAAAAAAATAAGATGAAGTTTGGGAAAAAATTTATATATTATAAAGTGCCAGAATGGGCAGAACATTATTTAGATTATTATTCATTAAAAACAATATTAAAATTTATAGACAATCGTCGAAGTAAAAAAAAAGGAGTAAAAAAATTAAAACAATTAAAAAAAAGACTAAGTCAAGATCTTTTAAAAAAAAAACCAACAACAAAAAATTATCCAATATCATTAAGTGAAGTAGAATTATTAGAAAATCAACAACCATTACAAAGAAGTTTACCAAATTTAAAAAAAAAACATATAAGTGGAATAGGTCCACATATAATTGTTAGATCAAAATTAAAAAAATCAAAAACTGAAAAACAAAATTTAGATTTAAGTAATAATTCTGAAACAACAACAATTTATGTTAAAGAAAAAGATCCTTTAAAAAAAAGAGAACTTTTAAATCAAATTGAAGATTTAAGTGAATTAGATGATAATCAAAAAAAAGAACATTTTAAAAGATTTTATGAAAGTAAAGTTGAATTAGTAGATAAATTTTTTTGTTGGAAATTATCAGATTATCAACAATATTTTTTAAATACAAAACAAAAAATGGAAAAATCAAAAGAAAATGGAAAAAAAAATAAAAATGTAAAAAATGAAGAAACAGATTCTTTATCTCAAATTGATGATTGTAATAATCCTGAAAGAGATGAATTTGATTATGCTACAAGTTGGAAAAGAGCATTATCATCTTTATATAATTTTACTTCTTGGTTACATTCTTTTCATACTTTTAATACTTTAGCAATTAAAAAAATACAAAAAAAAACAAAAAAAATTTTTGATGCTATTTATATTAATAATATTGATAAAGAATTAATTGAAATTGATAATAAATTTCAATTTTTTAAATTATTACCTCAAATTATTGAATTAAGAAAAAAAGTTAAAAAATTATTTGCTGATAAATTTTTTGAGGGTAATATAAAAGAAGCTGAAAAAGAATTGAGTATAAGATTAAGAGGTGAAAAAAATATAGGAAATAAAATAATGATTTGGTTTTATTATGGTGGAATTTTATCTAGTTTACTCTTTTATTTATTTCTTTGTTTTAATAAACAACAAAAACATTATGAATTATATGTTTATTTACCTGCTTTTAATTTCTCATTTATTATAATTTTAGCTATGTTTGGTATTTCTATAAATTTACTTGTTTTACAAAGATTTGATATTAATTATTTATATATA
>JAJMZS010003147.1:0-38567 GCA_023807205.1 Isotricha prostoma
AAAGAAAAAATATTTCTTATTCTAAATTTAAATATTATTAATAATTATGAAAACTAGTATTCTAATGAAATTAGATAAAATATCTTTATGAATTTAAAAAAATACTTATTTTATATTTAAAGAAATTAATATTAAATTTATTTTAAAATATTAAATTTAATATATTCAATGTTTCATGATTTTTTCTTATTACTATTCTATATTTAATTTATTTTTATTTTTTGATGAAAACTTCAATTATTATCTAATAATTTTTGATAGATATTTCTTTTTCAATATTATTATAAATTAATTAATTTGTTTTATTAAAAAAAATTGATAATTTTTTTTTTCTATATTAATAAAATATTGTATTAGTTTATCGGATTGAAGTGTAAAAGATTCTTCTATTTGATTAAGTGGTGAAGACTTTTTTATAATAAATTTTTTATTTTATGATATACTTTAAGACTATTATATATATTTTAAATTAGTTATTTATTTTATTATATTGCTTAAGATTTAATTAAAAGTAATGAAAAAAAATAAAATAAAATTTTTAAATTAATTTGGGAAAATTAAATATAAAAACCATATATTAACACTTTGATTATATTTGATATTAATATTATTATTAATTAAATTTTATATATATATTTATTATCATAATATTTATAAAAAGAATTAAAGCATATTTTTATATATTCTTTAAAATTCTTATCAAAGTAACAATTAAATTAATCAATTTACAATATCTCATATAATAAAAATTTTTTTTACCATTTACCAAATAAAACTGCAATATTTCAAAATCTAAAAAATTAGAATAAAGTAAATATACTTAATTAAAAATTTAATCCACGTGTTTTAAAACAATATACTGAAAAAAAAAAATAAATATTAAAAAAAAATAAAAATAAAATAAATTAACATTTAAAAAAAAATATGATAAAACTCACCTTATCCATACTCCCATTTTTCCTAATCACAATTCTCTGTGGTGAAGACTATTACCGAATCCTGGGAATAAAAAGAGATGCAACAAAGCAACAAATACGTCGTGCCTTTAAAAAATTATCATTAAAATACCATCCAGATAAAAATAAAGATAATCCAGAAAAAGCAAAACAAAAATTTATAAAAATAGCAAATGCATATGAAGTATTAAATAATGATGAAACAAGGAAAATTTATGACCAATATGGAGAAGAAGGATTAAAACAACATCAACAACAACAAAATGCAGGTCAAGGAGGAAATTTTGGAGGTTTTAATTTCGGATTTAATTTTGGTGGGGCTAATTTTGATGATGTTTTTTCAGAATTTTTCGGCGGAGGTGGAGCAAAAGGAGGAAAAAGAGAATTTCATTTTACAACTGGTGGTGGAAGAAAATTTAGGAGAGGATTTCAAGAAGAAGAAGATGATGATAATAAAAATTATTTTGAAAATACTGATATTATTAATGTTAAAATGAATTCTTTAAGTAAAATATTTAATAGAAGAGGAGGATGGTTTGTTTTATTTTTTAAATCTAATGATAAAGAATTTAAAATTTATAGTGATTTAATTAAAACTTTTGCTGAGAAAACTTATGGAATTTTTACTTCTGGGGCAGTTAATTGTAAAAGTGATGAAGAAATTTGTGAAGAATTTTCAGTGAGAGACACACCAAAAATTTTATATTTTCCTGATGATGGCAAAGAAGAAGTTATTTATAAAGGTGAAATGACTTGGGAAAGTATGTTTAAATATGGAACTAGTAAAATGCAGAATTTTGTTAGAATTATTAATAAAGATAATTATAATGATTTTATTAGTACTAATCCTTCTCAATATCATGTTATTTTATTTACTTCAAAAAAAAAAACTCCTCCTTTATTTAAAGCACTTTCTAAACATTTTTTAGGAAAATTATCTTTTGGAGAAATTAGAGAAGGAGAAAAAGAATTGTGTAGTAAATATAATATTAATAAATTTCCTTCATTATTTGTTATTACTGATGAAGAAGAATATAAAGGAGAGTTATATAATGGAGAATTATCTAGAGATCATATTCAAAAATTTTTAAATAATTTTGCTTATAAAAAAAAAGAACAAGTTAAAGTTTTAAAAATTAGAGAATTAAATTTAGATATGTATAAAAATAAAAATTATTGTAATGTTAAAGATAATAAAAATACTTGTTTTATTTATTTTAGTAAAGGAAATAAATTATCAGATTCAGAAACTAAATTATTAGAAAATTTAGGTAATAAATATTTAAATGATAGAATTTCAATGTTTTATTTAGATCCTAGTAATTATAAATTTTTTTGGAATAGTTTTAATGAAGAAGATAAAAATTGTAAAGCAATTATTTTAAAAGGAAAAAGAAAGAAATATTATCCTATTAGTAATGAAAAATTCAAAGAATCTGAATTATTAAATATTTTAGATAATATTATTTCTGGAGGAGGAGATTATAAAAAATTATTAAAGGAATTAAATTTTAGTAATAAAGAAGAAGTTGGTGATCTTTGAAAAAATATATTAAATAATATAAAGTAAATATTTTATAATAAAATTTTGAAAATATTTTTTTTATTTTAAATTTAATAAAAAAATTATTTCCTTTAAATTATATATTTAAACAGTATATCCAAATTGTTGAGTAAATTCATTTGATTTCATTTCATATTCTTCATACAATCTTTTAATTTTTTCCTTTTCACTTTCAATCAAATCTTGTTTTTCTTTTATTTTTTGAATACCTAAATCTATTCTTTTATTTGCAATTAATATATTATTTTCTTTTTGTTCTAATTCCTTATCTCTTCTTTCTAATTCTAATTTTTCTTTTTCTGCATCATCTAATCTTTTAAAAAGTTGCATTTCATCATAATGAATTGATTGTAATGCTTCTTTAAATTGTTTATATTCATTATAAAAATTATTTTTCTCTTTTAAAAATTCATTTTTTTGTTTTTGTATCATATTAATTAAATCATTTTTATATTTTTCAAAAAGTTTTTTATCTTCTTCTAATAATTTGACTTTTTGATTTAATTTTTCTTCTTCGTTTTTTTTTTCTGCATCAAATTTATCATTTTTTATTTTAATTAAATCTTTTTGATATTCATAATCTACTTTATTTTTATTAAGTAATTCTTTTGAATTTGGAGCAATTGAATTTATATTATTTTCAAATTCTTTTAATTTTATTAATTCTTGTTCTATTTTTTCTTTTTCATTTTGGAAATAATTTTTCCTTTCAATTTCTTTCCTTTTTAAATCTTCATTTAATCTATTTAAAGTTTCTTTTTCAATTAATAAACTTTTTTGTTTATCATTTAATCTTTGTTCTTTTCTTTGTAAATTTCTTTCTCTTTGTTCAAATGCATATTTATCTGAATTTTTACTTTCTAATTTTTCATTATTAAATTTTTTAGTAATATTATCTATTTGTTTTGAAGAATTTTCAAATTGTTTTATTAAATTTAAAATTTGTGTATTTTCTAAATTTTTATTTTGAGTATTATTAAGTTTATTTTGATGTAAAATTTTAATGTTTTCAATTTCATCTTTATTTTTTTTTTCTAAATCATTTTTCTTATCTTTAAATTTTATTTCCATTTCATTTTTTTGATATTCTAATTGATTATTTATATCGTTTTGTGCTCTATTAATTTCTTCTTTTAAATTTTTTTCATTTTCATAATAAGTTTTTTCAAGCAATTTTAAATTATTTCTATGTTCATCTTTTATTTTTTCTATTTCTTTATTATGTTCATTTATTAATTGATAATAATTATCTTGTTCATTTTTAATTAATAAATTATAATTATTTTTAGTTTCTTCTATTTGTTTTTCTAAAGAAGCAATTTGCTTTTCATATTCTTCATTTAAGTTAATTTCTTTAAATTGTTTAATATTATTATAATTAATATAATTTTGATTGTCAATATCTTTTTCTCTTTTATTATTTTCTTCATGAAAAGAATTAGGTGTGATTTTTCCTTCATCATTAATATAAATCTTTTGATTATCATTTTTTTTAATATTATTATTAAATTCATAATTTGTTTCATTTCTTATATTATTATTTTCAATAAAATCATCTTTATTATCCATTATATTTCCTGTATTATTTTTATTACCTATATTTTCAGTATTATTATTCATTATTGTCTCTATCATTTCATTATTTTTATTGTTTATTGTTTTGTTATTTTTATCTATTTTATTTCCTGGCATTTGAATTTCTTTTTCCATTGAATCTTCATTTTTTAATAAATCAGACAATATATCATTTTCATAATTTTTTTTCTATAAACAATTATATAATAAATATTTTTTACTTTTGTATTTACAATTGTTCCAGTAAATGCTGGTACATATCCTCCTCCTACACTTGAATTATTACTTTCATATGATTGTCTTAATGTATTTATCTTATTTTTATTATTATCTGATATATTATTGTTCTTAATTAAATTTGAAAATTTATTTGAATTTTTTTTATCTATTCTTTTCTCATCAAATGATTCTAATAAATTGGAAATAGATATTTCTTCTTCCATTTTATTTTTATAAATTAAATATTTTTTTAAAAAAGAAATTAAAAAAAAGATTTGAAAAAAAATTAATAATATATTTATTCTTCTTTTAATTAAATTATTCTTTCAATTATAACTGTTAAAATTTTTTCTTTTTTATTATATTTTGCTTTGCAATTATCAGGATTTACTTTAAAGTCAAATTTCATTTCTACAGGTTCATAATTTTTATCTATAATATAATGTGGATTATCTAAATGTATAATTATTCCATGTTCTGATATTTGTAAATCAATTTCATTTAAACCTTTTAAATAATCAAATTCATCAAAATAAAATTTCACTTCCATATGTGTCTGATCTATTATTCTTTTTTTTAATGGAATCATTTGTTTATTATTTGACTCTGATTCTATTTCTTGTATTAAAATTTTTTTCTCTTGTTTACCTTCATTTATTATATCTTTTCCTTTTTCATTTTTTAAATTTGAAGATGAAGGTATTATAATATTATTTTCATTAATTTCATTTTGATCATTTTCTTTTCTTGTTATTTCATTTTCATTTGTAATAATAGTATTACTATTTAAATTACTATTATTATTACTTAAATAATTATTATTATTTAAATTATCATTATTATTATTATTTAATTTATTATTATTATTTAAATTTGTATTATTTGTATTATTATTTATTTTTTTAGTAGAAATGTGATTTTCACCTAATTTTGATTTAAAAATTTCAGGTTTTGAATTAATAGATTTATATAATTTTTCTTGTACAATTTTAACACTTCCTGTAAATAAAATAAACTTATCATTAGTAAAAATAACAAATTTTCTAGTAATATAACCTAATAGACTTTTATACATTTGTTCATTTTTTTTCATTTTAAAAACCACAATAGAACTAATAATAACATCATAATAATCACATCTTGTTCCGCTCATTGAATTATTTTTTCCATCATATCTAAATTCAGTAGGAATATATTTCCAATTATTTTCATCTGAAACTTTTTCATTTGATAAAAAATTACCATGTTCATCAGTTGGTTTATAATAATCATCAGAGTAAATAATATTTAAATAAATTTTTCTATTTTGTATTACTTTACTTGAAAATGCATCATCTTGAAATTCATTTCCAAATTTTATTGTAGGATTTTCTATTATTTCTTTTCCTTTATTATCATTGAAAAAAATATTATTTTTTTCAATTTCATCTGTTTCAAAATCATTTTTTAATATTTTTAATGGTTTAAATCTTAATGATAAATAAGGATAAACTTCAAATTGTTTTTTTATTTGAATATTTTGATTTGCAATATTATTTAATTTTTCTATATTTTGATTATTTTTTTCTTCTTTTTCTTTCCTAATTTCTTGAGCCATTGATACTCCTTTTTTCATTTGTGCTGCAATGAATTTTTTATATTCTTCTGGATTTTTTGCTGCTAATTCATCTAAATAATTCCAAAAATTATTTATTTGTGTTTTTGCTTCTGTACTATTTAATTCTAAGCCAGGAATAGGTGTTTTATCAATCATTAATATTTATAATTAATAAATAATATAAAATAATATAATTTTAAAAACAAATATTTTAAATAATAAAATAATAAAACATAAAAAAGTATAAAAATTATAATAAAAAAGCCTCAAAAAAAAAAAATAACAAAATAAAACCTCAATTTTGTTTATTTAGGTTCAACAATTTTCATATATTTACAAAAATCTTTAAAACTAATCTGATCTCCACTTTCAGTTGCATTTTTTAAAACATGTTTCATTTCATCTTCAGAAATAGTTTCCCCAATATCTCTACAAATTCTTTTAAAAGTATCAAAAGTAATAGTTTCTTTATCAGGATTATCAATAAACAAATCAAAAATAGTTCTCAAACCATTTTCAGTTTTTCTATCAGTTAATCTCTCATTAACAAAAGAAGCAAATTGAGGCCAAGTAACATTTTCTTTACCTTCACTCATTTTTTTAACAATATCATATAAATCAGGATTTTTAACATCAAATCTCATACTTTTCATAGCATCTAAAGCATCTTGAATTTTGATCATTTGATTACCATCATAATCAAATAAATCAAAAGCTTGTTTTAATTCACTCATATCTTCATCTGGTAATTCAGGTTCAGGAGCATTTGCTTTATCTTCATTAGCAAAAATAAAAATAAGGTAAAATTCATCTTCAAAAATTTGCATTCCAATACCAATTTGTGTATATTTTGGATCTGTTAAAAATGCTCTTCCAAGTTTCATTTCATCATTTTTATTTAATAACATTTTTGGAATTTGATTTTCTGGATCATCTGCACCAATGTCTGCTATTAATGATGGATTTTCTGTTAAGTATTGATCTGGTATTATTCCTTTTAATTCTCTTCCTTTTTTAAATAGTTGATATTTTGGGTTTAATGCAAATTTTTTTGATTCTTCTGATGCTATTTTTGTTAAGAGAGGATTTAATTTTAAACGAGGTAAACTTTTCATTTTTTTTAATTCAGTTAAAAATAAGTCAATTTCTTTTAAGAATGGGTCTGAAGATTTTATACGGGATAAGTTTTTACGTAGTATTTCCACTTGGTTTGTTATTGATTGAGGGTTTTCACGAAATTTGTTTAAACATGCTAATATGTCTTTTTCAAATTGAGTTGACATTTTTTTTTTTTTGTATTTATTTTTATTTTATTTTTGAGTTATTGATTTTTTTTCACAATATTTATTATTTTTTTAAAATTTTAATGTGAAAGTTTATTAAAAAATTTATTATCTAATCTAATTAATAATTAAAACTATATTATTTCTATTCATAACATTTTTATTTATTAGTAATTAATATCATTAATTCATTTACATTATAATTAAAATAATATAATTCTATATTTAAATTCCCGCTTTTTTTGCTAAATAAGATATACTTTCCATTAATATATTAATTTTATTTATTTGAAAATCTAATTTTTTCTTTTGTAAATTAATATGATTTTTAAATAAATCTAATGTATTTTTTATATTATCTTTCTGATTAAAAATTTCATTATTTAATCTATTATATTTTTTAATCTCATCATTTAATTCATTTAAATCTTTTTCATTAATCTTTTTTTCATTATTCACATTCTTAGTTTCTTCGTGTTTAATTTCTATTTGCTTTCTAATTTCATATATGTCTTTTTTTAACTTTGAAATTAATATATTATTATTAAAAGTTTCAATATTTGCTCTATTAGAAAAAAATTTAAATCTTTCATTTTCTATATTTATTCTTTTACTTAAATTATTAAAATTATTATTTGAAATTCTATTTAATTTCATAAAATTTTCTAATTTTTTAATATTATTCATTATTTTATTTTTTTTAGTTATTTTATTTTCAATTTCTTTTTTATTTTTTTCAAATCCATTTTTCTTAATTTTATTAATAAATTTTTCCATTAACTGAATATTATCATAATTTTTCATAGAAATTGTTCGATTTAAATTTCTTATTGAAACTTTTGAAGACTTACTATTACTTCTTATTAACGATTGATTTTGATAAGAAATACTATTATGATTTAAATTATAAAAACTCGTATTTTTTATACCACTAAATGAATTTTGTGAATTATTTTTAGAAAAATTTTTTCCATTATTTCTCTTTTCCAATTTGTGAGAAAATAAATCATCAAATTGTTTAAAATTATATATTGGAATTGACATATTTTTAATTTAATTTAATTAATTTTTGAAAAATGGAATGCCAATTTTGTACAAGGAAATATAATAAGGAATATAATTGTCAATTATGTGATAAAAAATTTTGTTCAAATATTTGTGTCTTATCACATTTCTCATTTGATCACTCAGAAAAAAATTCAAATAATAATGGATCAATAGTTAAAAATTTATTAAACGAAAAACTTCAAGAAAAATTATTAAATAATAATACTCAAATTATATCACAATATATAACAAAGGGAAATTATAATGAAGGAGAAATAAAATATGACCAAAAATATCAATTAAAAAATTTTTATAAATTAACATCAAAAGGAAAAGATATAATATTAGGAGCAGGAACATTTGGTCAAATTTTTTTAGCACAAAATAGAATTGATAATAAATATTATGCAATAAAACATATGGATAAAAAGAAATTAAATCAATGTCTTCATAATTTAAACCCAATATATAATGAAATTGATATTCATTCAAGAATAAAACATGAAAATATAATAAATGTAAAATATGTTTTAGAAACAAAAAAATCATTTGATATTGTTTTAGAATATGCAAACACAGGAAGTTTATTTCATCATATTAGAAAAAAAAAAGGTTTTGATGAAAAAAACGCATTTATGTATTTTATTCAAGTTTGTAATGCAATATATTTTTTACATAAAAATAATTTAATACATAGAGATATAAAACCAGAAAATATTTTATTAGAAGATTGGAAAAAAGTAAAATTATGTGATTTTGGTTGGTGTGTTGAAATATCATCAAAACAAAGAAGTACTTATTGTGGAACTACTGAATATATGGCACCTGAAATTATTACTTCTAATAATTATGATAAATCAATTGATATTTGGAGTTTAGGTATTTTATTATATGAATTAATTCATGGTTTTTCTCCTTTTAGAGCTACAGTTCAAAAATATAATGATAATGAAGTTATTAATAATATTAAAAAACATGAGATTAAATTCCATAAAGATGTTTCTAATGAATGTAAAGAATTAATTTTTAGTTTACTTGAACAAAATTCTCAAAAAAGATTAAAAATTGAAAATGTATTTTTAAGTAAGTTTGTTAAGAAATTTGAAAAGGAATGTTTTTTAATTCCAAAAGATAATATATTATATAATGGAAATATTAATAATATAAATAATAATTTTATTAATGATAATAATTATAAAAAAAATAATGAATCTAAGAAAAGTAATAGTAATTATAGTACTCCTACAAAAAATACTTCTTTTAATATTTTTTCTAATGTTGAAAATAAAAATGATTTTAGTAATAATAGAAATAACTTTTTAGGAAGTGATAATAAAGATAATAAAAATAATTTTTTAAAAACTGATTTTGAAGGAAGAAAAGAAAATGAAGATTTAAATAATTTAAAAATGAAATTATTAAATGAAAAAGTTTTAAAAACTGAAAAAGGAAAACAACTAAATTTTAATTCAAACAATAATAATTTTGAAAACTTTATTAATCTTTCAGGAAGTAAAATAAATTTAAGTAAAGAACCAATTCCATCTAATTTAAAAAATAATTTAATATATGAACCAAATAAAGAAAATGAAAATAAATTTAAAAATAAAATTGAAGATTTAAAAAAATTTTTAAATGAAAATCCTTTTCAAAAAAATAATAATATGAAAAATAATAAACAAAATAATAATCAATTTATAAATATTATCGAAAATTCATTTGATAAAAATAATGAAGAAGATGATAATGAATGTAATGAAGATATAGATGAAGAAATTGATGAATTTATGAGAACTCCTATTAAAAATATTTTAGATGGAAATCATATTTGTCCTATTAAGTTAATTACTGATAGTAAAAAAGATAATAATAAAAAAATTGAAAATTATTAAAAATATTTTTTAAATTACTTATGAGATAATTTAAATCAAAAAAGAATAAATTGAAAAATAACTTATTTATAAATATTATTAATATATAAAATATTGTTTAACTCATTAAAAAAATATAATTTAACTTAAAAACATTTATATAAAAAAATTAAAAAACAACAAAGTTAAAAAAATTAAAAAACTCTTAACTTAAAAAAATATGTGGGTAGGGACTTTTTAGGATTCTTCTCATAACTTTAACTTATTTAACTTTTTTCCTATATAGGATTATATATTTTATGCTTATATTTTTATATATTAATTTGATATACCTGAGCATGGCGTTGTCCCAACTCCCACGTGAGCATGGATTCAATTATATATTTTAAATATATTATTTTTGAAAGATTTGAGATTTTGAAAGATTGGAGATAATTAAGAGATAATACATATTTATTATTATTAAATAGAGATAATTATAGAAATAGATATTAAATCTTAAACTTAGAATTAACCTTAATATTAAACTTAATATTATTATAATTTATTTGAAATGAAATATATGATATTATTATATTAACTGTTATTAAAATTTTGAATATTATTAATTTAAGGTGTTTTGAAAGAGTAAATTTTGTTAATTCAAATTAAATTAAATGAAAATTGTCTTTATTCAAATTGAAATGAAATCTTGAAATGAAATGAATGAAACAACATTAAGATGATTTGAACAGTTTTAATATATTTTTTTTTCTTTTTTATATTATTTCATATTATATATATTAAAGAAAAGAAATTGAATTATTTTGCGTACGCTTTTATTTAATTGAATCCCATGCTCGATTATTTAAAACTCAATTACCTTATATCATATTCAATTTTTAATAAATTATTTTATGGTTAAAAATAAATTAGAAAAAAAAACTAATTATTAACATATTAATAAACTATTATAAATAATTATACAAAAAATTAAAATAAAATAAATAGAAATAAATAAATTATTTAAATAAAAATATCAAAATAAAATATTAAAAAATGAGTAATAATTCATTCACAGCACCAAGAAATATAATTCATCGTTCAACATTATCATCAGACAATCAAAGTATGTCAGTAAAAAAATATTTATCCCAAACAGGAATAAATAATAATAATAATAATGAAAATCCAGTTTTTGTTTCTGATTTAAGAGCATTAATGATTGGTTTTGGTGACTCAGAACCAGTTAACACTGAAACTGCTGAATTACTACAAGAATATATTATTGAATATATTCAAAATATTTCTATGCTTGCTTATAGAAGAAGTAAAAGAAAAGGTTTTAATGAAATTCAATTAAAAGATTTAATTTATTTAATTAAAAATGATAAAAAAAAATATTATAGAGTTGGTGTTTTACTTTCTTTTTATGATACTATTAAGAAAACAAAGAAAAAAATGGATCAAAAATTTTTTGATAAAAAAGGTAATAAAGACTTAGATGATTTAATTGATGATAATAGCTAAATTTTGATTTTATTTGTTATGTTTAATTTTTAAATATTATTATTATTAATTCTTTTAAATTATAAGTTTAAAGTAATTTAAATTATTTGAAATAATAAATTAAATTTAATTATATGTCAATTAAAAATAATAATGGGGATTTTATTAAAAAGAATATATCTTTAAAAAATAATATTGTACAAACAGATGATTTTTATTTATCAAAAGATGATAATGAAAAAAGTAAATATTCTAATTATGATAATATTAATTTTCCTCAAAATGATAATATTATAAATTTTATATTAGATAATCATCAGAAAACTTTAATTAATAACTTTATGAAAGAACAAGTTAATGATATAAAAAAAATAAAAGAAAAAAGGAACAAAATAAAGAATATCAATTTTTTAGAAAGAAACCAAAATTTAAAAGATTTATATAAATGGAATAATTTATTTAATAAATCAAAATCAATATCATCATATATAAATAATAAACTAAAGAATAAAATTAAAAATAATACTGAAACTCAATTTGAAAATTTTAAATTTCCAGTTGTATTAATTGATCTTCCTGAAGATGACGTTAAAAATATAATTTATAAAACAGAACATTCATTATATTATAAAGATAATAAAAAAATAAAAAAGAAAAAGAATGATAAAATGAAAAAAACAAAATCATTAAATTTAATTACACAAAATAGTCGTTTATATAATAATTTTTCTCCAATAAATTGTAATATTAATAATAATTATAACAATTGTACTAAACCAAGTTCAATAACAAGTCCAAGAAATAAAAATGATATTTTTTATTTTTCACAATATTTTAATGATTATTATAAAGAAAGTTTAAAGGATTTTAGTAAAAAATTAAAAATATTAAAACCAAAAATTCAAATTAATACTAAAAAATTAAAAAAAACAATTAAATTTTCAAAAAAGAAAAGAAATGAACAAGATGATAAAATAAAAAGTCTAAAAGATTTAATAAAAACACAACCTATAAATTTCCTTCAAAAAAATGATGTATTAAATTTAAAAAGAAAAAGTAAAAATTCTTCAAATATGATAAAAAGATTTTTAAATGAAATATATAAAAAAGAAAAAGAAAATGAAAAAAATAATAAAGAAAATAATATTAAAACAATAAATTATCATAGTAGAAGTTCTCAAATGATTCAAATAAAAGATAATTCAAATGAATCAACAAAAAATTATTTAAATTCTTTAGGTGAAATAAAAAAATTATCTTTATCAACTTATAAAGAAAATGATCCAGCTTTAAAAATTTTTTCTAAATTAAATAATGATAGTGAAGATTATGAAAATAATAAAAGTTTATTATCATATTTTTCTAATAATAATAATAATACTACATTTTCTAAACCTGAAATTTATACACAACATGTTACTCCAATTAATTCTTCTAGAAATAATTTTATAATGAAAAATCAATTATTATCTTATTCTCTTTCTAAAAATTCTTTTCAAAATAGTTTTCAAGAAGATAATAATTTAAGTTCTCATAGAAATTTTCCTAATAGAATTCCTTCTGCTAATACAAATAATACTTATAAAAAAATTAATTTAAGAATTAAAAAAAAAAATTTAAATAATTTTATTAAAAATGAAAATTTTAGTACTGGAAGTTTAAACACATTAACTACTTTAAATAAATGGGATTTTATTAGTAATCAAACTAATTTTTTTAATTCTTATTCAATTAATGATAATATTAATTCTTTAAGTAAAACAAATTCTGAAAGTAATTATAAAATTAATGTTAAAAAATATTATTCTTGTAGTAAAAATTCTCATGTCGCTGCAAAACGATTTAAAGCTAATGAAATTATTATGAAGCTTTTCAGAAAAGAAAATAAGTTATAATTATTTAAGATAATAATTAATTAAATTATAAATATATTTATTTATTTTTTTTTAAAATTTCATCGAATTTATTTTAAAAGAGAATTTAAAATCTTATTTATTTCATATAATTTTTAATATATTATCAATAATTATTAAGCTCTTATAAATTAGAAATAATAAATATTGAAAAGTTTTCAATATCATTTAAATTTTGTTATATATTTAATTTGATTAAATAAAAAAAAATAATTAAAATATTATAATTAAAGTAAGTAGTTTATTATTTTTTAATTCATAAATAATAAAAAATAAAAAAAATGTTTAAATATGGAATTTTCATAATTTCAATAATACAAATATACAACTTAGAATTAGATTTAATAAAAATAGAATCAAACACAATAAAAAAAAATAAAAGAAAACTAGTAGAAAAAAAAGGTTATGGAAATATTTTATCAAAATTATCAACAGGTCTATATCACATAAATATAACAGTGGGCTCAAATAATCAAAAATTAAATTTACTATTTGATACAGGATCTTCATTAATTTGGTTTTATGATAAAGAATGTTTAAATTGTCAATTTAATAATTCCTTTAATAAAAAAGAATCAAGTACTTATAAAAATTCAACAACTGAAAAAGATATAAAATATCTTTCTGGAATAGTAAAAGGAAATGTTAGTATAGATAACATACAATTTTCTGGAATAAAAATTCAAAATTTTAGATTTATTTTAGTTAATAACTCAACTATAAACGTTAAAATTGATGGAATTATTGGTTTTAATCAATTTAAAGATAAAAATCCAGGAAGTTCAATTTCATTCATTGATCAATTATATGATAAAAGAAAAATTACAAAAAAAAAGTTTTTATGTGATATAATAAATACTGGTAAAATTTATATTGGAGATATTCCAAATCATCTTTCAAAAAATGAAGTAATAGTATTTATTAGTAGATACAGTGGTGATGATTGGTGGATTAATTTTGAAAAATTGATAATTAATAATAAAAGTTATGAATTAAATAAAACTGAACAAGATATTATTCTTGATAGTGGAACAAATGGTTTAATATTTCCTTTAAAATTATTAGATTTTTTTAAAGATAATTTATTTAATGATTTAATAAATCAAAAAATTTGTAAAATAAAAAATGATCATAAATTAAATATTTCTCATTTTGAATGTATTGATGATATAATAAAAAATAAAACTTTTTTATCAAAAAATATTTCATTTTCTATTGAAAATAATTCAATAAATATACCTATGAATAATTTATTAAATAAAAATGATTACTCTTTTAGTATATATTTTTCACTTTTTGTTAAAAAATGGATTTTTGGAATTCCATTTTTTGAATCTCATTCTATTTTATTTGATAAAGAAACTCAAAGTATTACAATTTATAAAACTAAATTTCAACAAAAAAACAAAAGAAGAATGAATAATCAAAAATTAACTGAAACTATTGCAGTAGGTATAACTATGTTTATTTTTATAAGTTTAATTTGTGGTAGTTTTTGGTATTTAAATAAACAAAGAGCAGCTAAAAGAATTACAAAAGAAATGATTGAAAGTAATATAAAATATAGACCTATTGTTTAATTTATTAAAAATAAATATATAATTTAATTAAAAAATTGGGGTTTCGAAAATTTATATAAATTATTTAAATATTTAATTAGAAAGAAATTAAAAAATATTTTGATTAAATTAAATAATTATATAATTATATGATAATAATTTTTTGTTCTATAATAATAAAATAAGATAAAAAAATTTACTTAAACTATTTTAATTATTTTTATAATATTTACCATTAATGTAAATAATTTATAATTTCATTTTATAAAATTGATATAAACAACAAAAACGAAAAAATTATTTTATAACACAAATAATAAATTATAATTTATATTACCAAAGGATTAACTATTAGTAATATTGTTATCATTTACTTTATTTGCAGCATCTAAAAAACCAGAAATAACTGATTCACAATTTTTATTCTTCATAGGAGAATCTTCTCCAGAAGAAAAATTATCATCATCATTATTTTCCTTTTCTTTTTTTTTATATTGTTTAATTAAATTTTCTAATTTAATATATTTTTTATTTGCTTCTCTTAAATCTTTCCATTTTCTAATAGAACTTAAATAACCAGCAAGAAACATTAATTCATAATCTTTTTCTCCTTTATAATAAGGAACAATAGGAATTCCATTATTTAAATGATAAGCATAAGATAAAATAGAATTATCAATAATAACCATATCTTTTAAATCAACGTTTTTAAAAATAGATAAATCTTTAATATATAATTTTATTTTATCATCATCTTTAACTTTTGAATAAATACAATGACTTCTATATAATCTATATTGAAAATAATCATTATTTGGATCTATAAAATTTAAAACTGGATCTGCATAAGAACGATCACTTGCACTATAAACAATAATAAAATAATGTTTTTTTATTAAATCTAAAGCTTCTTTTAAATGAGGTCTTATATTTAATCCTATTTTTACTTCTTTTCTACTTGGTGGCTTTACTGTTATTATATTTTGTGCTTTTTCAATATTTTTAAATTCTGAATGTGCCATTGTTTCATCTAAATCAAATATTGCTATTTTTTTTTTTGAAGGAACATCTTTAAAAAAAGGAAATGAAATTTTAGGTAATGGAATATTATTTATTGGAATTATATCATCTATTACTTGATAACAATTTTCATTAAATTCATAAAAGTCATTTATTTCTTCTGTGTTTGATAAACTTTTTATATCTTCTTCATTTTCTTGTAAAAATGTTCTTATTATACTTTTTTTTTTTTCTTTATTTGGTTTTTCTTCATTTTCTATTTTTTGTTTTTCTTTTTCTTGTACTAAAATTGCTAATGAATTTATTATTTCATTAAAATTTTCATCAAATGATTCTAAACTTTTTTTCTTTTTTTCTAATGTTTTTAATGAAAAAAATTGAGATTCATTTTTTTTATTTTGGTTAAAATTATTATTATTATTTGTGATTAATGGAGAAAAATCAATATCCATATCATTTATCACTTTATCTGAAGCACATGTTGGTGTAAAAGAAACTTTATGTTGAGATATTTTTCTAGATACAATAATTTCTTTTTCTCCACATGTTGTATTATTATGATATATTATATTATCATTCATTTATTATATTTTAAATTTTTTATTTTTTTATATTATTAATATTATAAAAAACATTTTAAAAATTCTTTAAATTCATTTAATTAATAAAAATTAAAATAAAAAAATATACTTTTTTTTTATGAATATAAATCTAAATCATCATCATTACTCTTTTTATTTTGAGCTTGTTGTGAATTTCCATCAGATTTTCCATCAGGCCATTGAATTTTATTTCCTCCACCTCCTTTCTTTTCAAAACTGAAATTAGGATCATATTTAGCTTTAAAATCTTCATATCTTTGTAAATCAACATCATGAACTGATTTTACACAATGAGCTAAACCATATTCAAAATGTCTTCTCATTAACATAGGAACAGGATCATCACTCATAACAACATCTTGTCCTGGTCTTTCTTTTTGAAGAGCTTTTTTTTCTTCTTCAAATTGAATAGCTTCTTTAATTGCACATTTACATACTTGATTACATAATTCTTTCATATCAGCACCAGAAAAACCTTCAGTTAATTTTGCTATAAAATCAAGAGGTATATTAGGATCAACTGGAGTTTTTCTTAAGATAGCTTTAATTATAGCAAGTCTACTTTTTAAATCTGGTAAAGGAATATAAATTAATTGATCAAGTCTTCCAGGTCTTAATAAAGCTTCATCTAAAATATCTGGTCTATTTGTTGCTCCTACTATAAATACATTTTTTTTTACTCCAATACCATCCATTTCTGTTAAAAGTTGGTTTATTACTCTATCAGCTGCTTCTCCACCACCACCAACTCCACTTCCTCTTGATATACCTATTGAATCAAGTTCATCAAAGAATAATACACATGGAGCACTTTGACGTGCTTTATCAAAAACTTCTCTTACATTTGCTTCTGATTCTCCAAACCACATTGTTAATAATTCTGGTCCTTTTACTGAAATGAAATTTGAAGAACATTCTGTTGCTATTGCCTTTGCCATTAATGTCTTACCACATCCTGGTGGTCCATAGAATAATACACCATGTGATGGATTTAAACCGAATTTTATATATTTGTCTGGATGATCAAGTGGGTATAATATCATTTCTTGAAGTGATCTTTTTACATCTTCTAATCCTCCAATATCTTCCCATTGAACATTTGGAACTTCAACTACTGTTTCTCTTAAACTTGATGGATTTGTTTGACCTAATGCATGAACAAAATGATCATTTGTCACTGCCATTGAATCAAGAATTGCTGCATCAATTTTTTCATCTTCAATATCAATAATATCCATTTTTTCTCTTATACATTGAAGACCAGCTTCAGTACAAAGTTGTGCAAGATCAGCACCAACATAACCATGAGTATCATGAGCAATTTTAGTTAAATCACAATCTTCTGATAATTTCATATTTTTAGTATGAATACGTAAAATTTCTAAACGACCAGTTTCATCAGGTACACCAATATCTAATTCACGATCAAAACGACCAAAACGTCTCAAAGCAGTATCAAGAGCATTAGGTCTATTAGTAGCACCAATAACAATAACTTGTCCTCTTGCTTTTAAACCATCCATTAAAGTAAGTAATTGAGATACAATTCTTCTTTCAACTTCTCCTTGAACTTTATCTCTCTTAGGAGCAATTGAATCAATTTCATCAATGAATATAATAGCAGGTGAATTTTTTTCAGCTTCTTCAAAAGCTTTTCTTAAATTTCCTTCAGCTTCTCCAGCCATTTTAGACATAATTTCAGGTCCATTAATTAAAAAGAAGAAAGCACCAGTTTCATTTGCAATAGCTCTAGCTAATAATGTTTTTCCACTACCAGGAGGACCATATAATAAAACACCTCTTGGTGGTTTAATACCTAAGTTTTTAAATAATTGAGGATGTCTAAGAGGTAATTCAATCATTTCTCTAATTGCAGCTAATTGTTTTCTACAACCACCAATATCATCATAACCAACACCATCAGCTCTTTCTTCATCTTCTCTTTTAATAGGTTCACCTTCATCAAAAATAACAGTTTGTGGTCCAACAATACAACATTTGTCAGGATCAGTTTCTACAACTTTAAATTCAACACTTTTAAATCCTCCTCTACAAACAAAAGTATCACCTTTATGAACAGGTCTATAAGCATCTTTAAAATAAGGAATTAGATAAGTTTGAGTAAGATTACCAGAAATTCCTTCAATTGAATCTTCAAAAGGTAAAATATGTACACGATTACCAACAGGTACAGTTGGATATTTATGAACAGATACTACATCACCTAATCTTACTCTTAAATTATTTCTAACTACTTTGTTAAGACGAATTTTATCATCTGTTAATTTTCCTGTATCATCTGGGAGTGCAACACATATTGTTTCTTTACGTTTTTTTCCTTTTAAAAGAACTGTTTCTGCTTTATATATTTTAAGTTCATCCATTTTCTTTTGTGTTAATTGAATTACTGAATTATCTTCTGATGTTCCTATTCCTTCTTCTGCTAAAAGACGATATGGAGCTTTTTTCTGGTCAAGAATTGCTGTACTAAAATCTTTTTTTTCATCCTTTTTAGGAGGGACATTTGTTTGTTCCATTTTTTTATATATAAAATTATATTTTTTTTGATTTTTATATATTATATTTTGGTAATTAATTTTTTATTTTATTCGGAGAAACTAATATAATCCTTTTATTTTTATTTTAATTTTTATTTATGAAATTATCTTAATTAAATATAATATATTCTTTTTTATAATCAAATAATTTTTAATTAATTAATCATTTATTCAAATAAAAAAAAGATGATTAATTTTTATAAAAAAAAATATATTTTATAAAGAATAATAAAAAATAAAAAAATAATATATTTAATCTAAATTAGAATTAAGATATTCTTGATTCAATCTTAAATTAGCAGCTTCTAATCTTTTATTTAATTCCAAAATCTTCTTTTGATAGCCTTGAGTAGTAGTATTAAACATTTCTTGAAAGTTTTTTAATTGTTCCTCAGCCATAGTACATCTCATATTTAATTCACTTCTTTCTTTTTCTAATTGTTCAATGGTTTTTTCTAAGAAATTAATTTTCATTTTCATTGCTTTTGGATTATCAGAATCATTTGTATTTTGAATATCATTAACAGTAGTATCATTTATAATAGTTTTTAATCTTTTATTTTCATCATTTAATTTTAAATTTTCATTTCTTAAATTATTTAATTCTAAAAGTTGTTGACTATTTAAAATATTTTGATTATTTTGTGATTCAATTATTCCACTTTGAGGAGAACTTTTTAATTTAGCAATTTCTTCTAAAATTTTTTTTTGTATTTCCCTATCAGATAAATTATTAATATCAGTAGGAACATTTGGAGGAGGAAAAGCAGATGAACTTGGATTATTAAATTTTTGAGTTTGACTTAATCTACCATTACTATTACTAAAACTAGGAATTTGATTTGGATTTATATTATATTCTGTTTTTAATCTATTATTTTCATATTCTAATTTTTTATTTCTTTCTCTTAAAGATCTTATTTCAAATTCTAAAAATTGAATAACACTTTCATTTTCAGAATCTTCAAAAAATGCATTTAAATCTTTTGTTAACATTTCTGGTAATTCTTCATTTGGAGGATAATAATCTAATGCAATATTTCTTGCTTTTCTTGCATAAGTTCTCATTTTTTTTAATTTTTCTCTTAAATTTTCATTTTGTGCTTTTTCAACTTCATATTTATCTTTTAATTCATTTTCTCTATCGTTATACATTCTCATTAATTTTAATTTACTTGATGGATTTTCTTCATCTTCTCCATTATCTTCTTTATTGATTTTATCTAAAACTGAACTTCTCATTTCTTTTATTTGTAATGTTAATTTTCTATTTTCTGCTTTTAATTGTTCTATTATTTTATTTAAATCATTATTTTCTTCTCCATAATGTTCTAATTTTCTTGTTGCTTCTCTCATTTCTGATTCTAATCTTCTTTTTTCTGCTTGATTTTGATCTATCATTTTCATTTCTATTTCTCTTTCTTTATCTTCTAATTGTTTTTTATATTGTACTTCTCTTTCATCTATTTCTAATAATAAATCTGCTTGAATTTTTCTATATTTTTCTGCTTCACTTCTCATATAATCTAATTCATTTTTTGTTGAATTTAATAATTCTTTCAAATTAAATAATTCATTATCTGAATTTGTCTTATTTGAATTTGCTTCATTTTGAATTCTATTTATTTCATTTGTTAAATTTAAATTATCTTGTCTTAATCTTTCAACTTCTTCAGCAAGATCTTTTCTTTCTTGTTCAAGTGTATTAAATCTTTCATTTAATTTATTAACATGATCTTTAATTAAATTAGTTTCATTAATATCACTTTCAATATGTAATAATTTATTAGTAACATCATATTTATCTCCCATGAAAGGAGGCATTGCACCCATTTGATTAACAGGATTAAAATCAGTTCCTTGAGGAATAGTATTTTTCATATTTGAAATTGATTGAATTAAATTTGCTTTTTCCATATCAGATTCTTTTAATAAATCATCTAATCTTTGATTTTCTTTTTCTAAGAAATTATTTCTTGCTTGTATTGCATTAATATCACTTTGATTTGGTATTTGATTATTTTGAAATGTATTTTCATTTTGTCCTGGATTTATTATTGGAGGTCTCATCTCATAACCTGGATTATTTCCTTTAAATCTACTATAATATGCAATATCAGTACGAAATTTTTTTAATAAACCAATTGCATTTGCATCATTTAATATTGGATAATTTAAAATATGAGAACATAATTTCATCATTTTAAATGTAATTTGTGATATTGTAAAATTATTATTTTGTAAAGTGAAAATTCCCATTACTAATGAATTACCTCCTATATATTCTTTCATTAATTTTGTTAATACACTATTTTCATAAATTGTAGGCATTGCATTATTATGTGTTTTAGCTAAATCACCAATCATATTTTGAAAAGCATAAATTCCTCTATATTCCATTGAATTACTTAAATTTCTAAAATGTTCACTTAAAATATCAGCAGATGGTAAATCAAAAATAACAATTTTTGAAGTAATAACTTTATTATCTCCTGTAGTTTTATTATTTAAAGTTTGTATAACTTCAATTACTAACATAGTAGAATTTTTAGTAACTTTATTATATTCATAAGGAGCTTTAAATTTTTCTCCTTCTGCAAGAATATCAGGAAAAGCTAATGAATTATTTAAAGTAACAAAAGCAGCACCATTAATTACATAACCATCATTTTCAGTATACATTAATTGACAAGGTTGTTTCATTGTATTATATTTTTGTATTAAATCAACAATTCCTTCATCTCTTATTTCAACATATTTCATTCTAACATTATAAGCAAATGTTGTCATTTCTGCTTCAGGAGCATTTATTCTTTGCATTTCATCAAGAAGTTGTGCACGTTTACTTTCTAAATTACCAAATAATGTTTCTACAATTAAACCTAATAAACCACTTTCATTCTGATTTCCTTGTAAACAAAATGTTTTTCCACTTGATTTAGCACCAAAAGTAAATAAAGTTAAATTTACACCATGAACAACAAAATTAATATATTTTCCAACTGTACTACTAAATGTACTTCTTATTGCATCAGCACTTTCAAGTATTGCACCATTTGTTGCAAAGTCTTCTATTGCTCTATCATATTGATCTAAAAGAGATATTTTTTGTTCATATATTTTTAAATCTGTTCTTTGTTGAGGCTCAGGCTTTATTTTTATTAATAACTCAATTGGTACTCCTAATTGAGCATAATCTTCCATATTTAGTTTATTTTTTTAGTTTTTAAGTTTTATTATTTAAGTTTTTAATTTAATTTTTTTTTTGTTAATTTGGGGTTTTTTTTTGCTTTTTTTATTTTTGTAGATATATTTCTATACTAAGTTGTTAAATTATTATAATAAAATAAATAAAATAAAATGGATAATCAAATGCAACCTATAACATTAACTAAGGAATTTCCTTTTAAAAGTAAAAATGATGTTGTTGAAATTTTTGTTAGATTAAGAGGATATTCAGTTCTTCCATCAAAATATAATGATTTGAACATTAGAAGAAGAGAAAAACTTCTTTTAAAACAATGGGTAGAAAATAGAAATTTCACATATACAAAAGGTTTTAGACCACCAGAACAAAGACCACGTTCACAAACACTAAATAAAAAAAAAATTGCAGAAAAAAAATTATTAAAAGATGAAGATGATGAAGAATTAAAAGATATAAAAAGGAAAAAGAAAATAATTCCACAATATTTATATTATACATTTACATCAACTCACAAATCAAATAAAATAATAATATCAAAAACGCCTTTAAGAGGAAAATATATAATGAATAATATAAAAACAGGAAAAGATTTAGATAGCATAAGTAAAACAAAATTAAAAAATAATTCACATGTATTTGAATATGATTCAGTATTTTCAGAACAAGATGAAATATCAGATTTATATAAACAAATAGTAGAATCAAAAGTAAAAAAAATGTTTAATGGATTTAATTCATGTATGTTTATAATGGGACCAAATAAAAGTGGTAAAACACATACTTTAATAGGTTATCATAAAAAAAAAGGAATATTAGGATATACAATGAAGACATTATTTAATTATATGAATTTATCTCAAGAAGGAATGAAATGTTTTTATGGAATTGCTGCATCATATGTTGTTACATTAACTGTACATCAATATTATGTAGAATTTAGAGATACATTATTTGAAGAAACCATAATTTTTGGAATAATGAATTTTAATTCTATTATTGAAAAAATAAATGAAATGAGATATAAATTATGTGATAAATATCGTATTAAAGATTTAGTTAGTAAATCACATTTAGCAATTACATTTACTTTATATCAAAATAATACTGGTGATTTAAAATTTTTAGAAAAAAATAATGATTTAAATAATTTAAAAGAATTAAATGATATTCAAGAAATATCCAAATTTACTTTTATAGAAATGAATGATGCAAATTATGCTTTTAATTTACCAAAAGCACCAACACCAAAAATTTATAGAGAATCACAAAATTCATATGAAGATTTATCAAATATATCAATTCAATTAAGTAGGAAAATTCAACCTCAAGATCCTTTAACTTTCTTTATGCAAAATTTATATGATACTGTAATTTCTTGTGGAACTAATATAATTATTTTATTATGTGCTAATCCTTGTGATCCTCATATTGAAACTAGTGGTCAAATTTTACTTTGGGGATATCATTTAAGAAATAATTTAAATTATGGAATTGATTATTCTTCTCCTTTTGAAATTAATAATGCTAATTTGACTTGTAAATATATTGATAATTATTTATTTTCTGAAAGTATGGAATTGGAATTTAAAGGTAAAAAGAAAAAAAAAAATGTAATTAGTTTTGCTACAAGATTAAAAAATGTTACAAGTAAAATTAAAAGTATGAGAGATGATGAAAAAGAAAATGAAGATACATATTATACTAAAAATACTAATTATCAAACTATAAAAGATTTTGAAATGACTAATAAAGAATTAGAAGAGATTAAAAAAGAACAAAAAAAAGAAAGAGATGATTTAAATATTAAATTTAGAACATTAGAACATCAAATTAAAATTTTAACAGAAATGAAAAAAACTAAATAAAAATATAAAACAATTTTAAAATGTATTTAAAATTTTTTTTTATAAAAAATTAATTTGGTTAATTTTTATTTTTTTTTATTTGACTCAATAATTTCCATAATATCATTTAATCTTTGTCTATTAGATTTATATTTTTGATATTCTCTTTCAACAGGAGTAATATCTTTTAAAAACTTAACTTTTCTATTATTACTTTTTTGAAATTCATTTTGATAATTTCTTAACATATCTTTTAAATCTTTTTGTTCTTTTTTAATATCTTTATATTCTCTTTCCAATGCATTAATTTCATCTTTACTTAAAGATCTTTTTTTTTCTTTAACAACATCTTGAATTTCATTTTTATTTTGCATAGAAGAACTATTTGCTTTTTTATGATAATTAAAATTACTTTTTTGATTTAAATTATTATTTTGATTATTAATTTGTTGATGATAATTATTATAATTATTATTTTTAATATTTCCAGTATCAGAATTATTAGAAACAACAGAATAAGTAACTTGACTATAACGAGGATTCATAACAGAATTTCCTTCATTATTTACTTCTTTTTTTTCAATTGCATTTTTTATACTTTTATAATAAATATATAAAGGTTTCATTATTTCTTTATCTTGTTTTGTTGGTAAATAATTAAATACTTCATTAAAATCAGAATCATATTTTTTTAATTCATTTTTTACTTTTGCTTTTTCTTTTTGTAAAGCATCTAAAGATAAATTTGATAATTGTAAATTTTTTATTTTTTTCTCATCAACATTTAAACGATGCATTGAATTTTCAAATTTTTTTTTTCCTATTGTATTTCTCCATATTTCAGGAGTAATATTTTGTTCTTTTTGTTCTTTTTTTTCTTCAATTATTGGATTCATTATTTGATGTTGATGATGATTTTTTCCAATTATATTTTCAAAAGTACCATGTTCAAATACTTGAGTATGAGATAAATCTTTATCATTTTTTACTTTCATATCATCTGATAAATATTCATCATCTTCTGTTGAAAAATATGATAAGTGTTTTTCTTTATTTGTAAATAAATTTGATATTGTTCTATTTAATAAATCATTTAATATATCAATTTCCATCTTTTTTTTTTAATTTGTTTTTAAATTTTTAATATTTTTTGTAATTTATTATATTTTTTATTTTTTTTGTTCTTAAAAAAAATATTCACATTTATAATAATATTAAATTATATTTTTTTTTTTGGTTTATTATTTATAATACATTTTTTGGTTTTGTTTTTTTTTCACTTTGTGATGAATGACTTGAAGATTTTCTTTTTTTATATCTTTCACATACTTCAATAAATACATTATCTAAAAATTCATTTGTTATTTCTTTATTTAATTCATTTTGATTTGCCATTTTTACTTCATGTGGAATTTCTGCACCATTTTCAAATGAATTATGTACATCAAATTCATTATCATCTAATTTTATATTATTATTTCCATTTATTATTATTTCATTATCATTTTTATTTTTTCTATTTCTATTTAATGGATTATCTTCTGGGATTTCTTCTATTTCATTTTCATCATTCTTATTTTCTTCTTTTAACTCTTTTATTTCATCATTTTCTTCATTTTCTTCTTTTTTTTCTTCTTCATTTTCTTCTTTTTTTTCTTCTTCATTTTCTTCTTTTTTTTCTTCTTCATTTTCTTCTTTTTTCTCTTCTTCATTTTCTTCTTTTTTCTCTTCTTCATTTTCTTCTTTCTTTTCTTCTTCATTTTCTTCTTTCTTTTCTTCTTCAATTTCTTCTTTCTTTTCTTCTTCATTTTCTTCTTTTTTTTCTTCTTCATTTTCTTCTTTCTTTTCTTCTTCATTTTCTTTTTCTTCTTCTGAATTTATTAAAAGTTCATCTTCAATTTTAATATCTTTTAAATTCAAATAATTTAAATTATATAAGGGGTATAATGTTTTAGAATCTTTTTTTCTTAATTTCATTATTCTAATTAATTCCCAAAAATCTTGGTCATTATTTTTAATTTTTTCTCGATTACATATTTCATAATATATATGAGTAAAATAATAATAAGGAACAATACCTTTTTTTTGATAATCATATATTTCACATTTACTAATTAATTGTTTGATAAACTTTTTTATACTAATATTATTATTTAATTCAATTTTATTTTGAAATATTTTTATAAAATTATCTTTTAATTTTTCAAAATCAAATCCTTGATGAGATTTTGATAAAGAGAGCATAAATCTTTCAATTAATGAATTATCATTTATTTTAAATAATTTACAAATTTGGAAAAAAATAATAGATTTATTATTTTCATTTGAATCAAATTGATTTTCAATATCTCTATTTCTTAAATTTAATGCTTTATAAGTTAATAAAAGTAATTTTTGAATATCATTATATTCTTGTTGTGATAAAAATGAAAATGTTTTAAAAATAAAATTAGTTAAAGCATAATCATATTCAGATAATATTTGAAAATTATTTATTTCTGTCGTTAATTCATTAAATTTATTATCATTTTCTTTTATTTGACCAAATAATTCTATATTAATATTATTCTCAATTTCATTTTCATTATTTATTCCATTTTCTTTTTTATTATCTTTTATATTTTCAACTTCAAATTGAGAAGATTCAATTTGTAAATTATCAATTATAAATTGATTATTTCCTTTAAAATTATTTATATCATCATTAAATTCATTCCCATTTTCTAATAAATTTTCAAATTCTTTTATTATTTCTTTTCCTTGTACTGTTTCTGATATTTGTCTATCTGTTTCTAAATCTAATTTTTTTTCTATTTTTGATATTTCTAAATATTCATTTTCTTGTTTTAGGAGATTATCTGAAAATAATTTATTTTTATTTATTAATTCATTTTTTATTTTTTTCAATTCTTCTTTTTCCTTTTTCAATTTTTCTTTTTCTTTTAATTCTTTAATATATTTATTATTAACTTCATCTAATTTTTTTTTTATATTTTGAATTTCTTCCTTTAATTTATTTATTATTTCTTCTTTTTCATTTAATTTATTATTATTATTTAAATCAAATGGATTTACTTTTAATTCTTTATTATTTTCAATTATATTTTTCATTTTTTGTAATTCACCTTTTAAAATATCATTTTCAACTTTAAATTCATTTAATTTACTTATATCTTTAGATTTTCTTAAACTTTCAATTTCATTAATTTTATCTTCAATTAATTTATTTTGTTCAGTAATTTTTTTTTTCAAAGTAACAATAATTTGTAATTGTTTTGGAATATTATTTTCTTTATTATAAATAAAAGAATTTTCTTTATTTGAAGTAAAACTTTTATTACTTTTATTTCTTTTTAAAGTAATATCAGGAAGTGGACTTTCACTTAATGAATAATCTTTATTTTTTGAATATATACTATAATGAGATGTATTAATTACATCTTTAACTCTTATTTTTTTTGGTTTTGGTGTTGTACTTCTATTTTGATATAATTCATTTTTTATTTTAGTTAATTTTATTTTAGAATGAATTTGAGTTTTATTTATTCTTTGACTTTGTTTTTTTGGGGATGGATTTTTAATTGTTTCTATTTTCTTTTTATTTTTTATTTTATTTTGCTTTAAATAAATTGGTGTAAATCCCATATTATTATAATTGTTATATGGTTTTTTTATTTTTTGGTCTTTTGAATATATTTTTATTTTTGCATTTGAGGAATCAGACATTAGATTATTATTTTAAATTAATCAGATGAATTTTTATTAATTTGTTTAATTATTTCTTTTATTAATTTTTTTAAGTAACTTTATTTTTTATTTAATGTTTAATAAATATGAACTTTATGAATATTTACAATAATAATATATAAAAAAAATGATTAAAAATATCAGATTCCTTATTTACTACTATAAACATTGAAGGTTTAAAAAAATTTTCTTTATATATTTAATATAATTTAAAATTATACAAATAAAGACATAAAAATATAATTACAAATCAATTAAACATTATTATAAAATTAATCATTTGTTTGAATAATGTTATTTTTTTGTTTTTTAATAGTTGAATTATCTTCAACAATAAATACTTCTTTATCACAAATCACTATTACTTTATTTGTTTTTAATTCTTTACATTCATGTTGAATATAAAAATCACTATTATCTTTATATTCTGCTATTATTTGTTCTATAATATCATTATCTTCTTTAAAAATTGTTTCATTTTTATACATTTTATTAAATACTTCTTGCTCAAATTGAGATACGCTCATAACTTTTCTTAAATTATTTGTTTATTATTTATAAATATGAATTAATAAAAAAATGGACCTATTAATTTATTATTTTTCCTTAATTCTGATATACTGAAATAATTTTGAACTATTTTATTTTTAACTTTATTGAATTTTCATTTTAAGAAATAATTTTTGAAAAAACATGATTTTATATTTTAAATTTAATTTCCTTCTTTATTCTCTAAAATAAAAGTTAATTATAATAAAAAGTTTAAATAGCAATTTTTATTGGTTTTTAATATTATATATAATAGTGATTGATTGAATAAATCATTACTCAAAAATTAATTTATAAATAACTTTTGATTTCTTAAAAATTGAAAAATATTTTAAATAATATATTAAGATTTTATTATCTAAAAAAATTATAATTAATTATAAAATTATAAAAAAATAGATTTCAATTTATTTGAAAATAATATTATCATCCAAGCAATAAACACAAAAAATCACAAACAAAATTTTTTTACTTTCCATTTATAAATAAATTATAATCATAATACTCAAAATTCTTTTCATTAATTTTTTTCTCCTCTCCACATACAATACAATTTTTAACATAATCTCTACATTTAACAACTTTAATTCTCATATCAAAACCATCAAAAATAATCATTTTCTTTTTTAAAACTTGTTCATTAAAACCACAAATTAACTTAATACATTCATTAGCTTGCATAACACCAATAATTCCAGGAAGAGTTCCAATTACTCCAACTTCAGAAGCTTTTTTAACATTTTCAATAATTGGAGCTTTTGGATATAAACAACGATAACATGGTAATTTATTACCTTCAGTGTCACATACATAAACACTTAATTGACCATCCCAACGAACTGTTGATCCTGATATTAATGGTTTATTTAATATTACACATATATCATTTATTAAATAACGAGTTTTTGGATTGTCACAACAATCTATTATTATATCATAATTTCTAAATATTGATATTCCATTTTTTTGATTTAATTCTTCTTTGTAAATTTCTACTTTTATATTTGGGTTAAATTCTTCAATAAAATATTTTGCTGATTCTGCTTTGTTTATTCCTTTATTTTTTAATTTGTGTATTACTTGACGATGAAGATTTGATTCATCTACTATATCATTATCTATTATTCCTATTGTTCCTATCCCTGCTCCTGATAAATATATTATACATGGTGATCCTAAACCTCCTGCTCCTATTATTAATACTTTTGATTTTTTTAGTTTTAGTTGAGTTTCTATTGACATTTCTGATAAAAGGATTTGGCGACTGTATCTCTTTTCTTCTTCTTGAGTTAGGGTTATTTCTGAGTTTGAATTTAATTCATTATCTTTATTCATTTTTTTTTGGAATTAATATTTTAAATATTTTATTTATTATTTAATTTAAATTTTTTATTTTGAGATTTATAATTTTCTATATAGAATGTATTTATAATAATTATAAAAATGGATGATAATAATAAAAAAGATCATGAAAATGTAGGAATGAAATTATCAGACTTCAAAATATTAAAAGAATTAGGAAAAGGTTCATATGGAAAAGTGTATACAGTACGGTCATATATAGATGATAATGAATATGTTATGAAAAAAATGGAATTAAATCATTTAAAACCAAAACAACAAAGAGAATGTTATCGTGAAGTATCAATATTAAAAAAAGTAAACCACCCAAATATAATAAAATACTATTCATCATTTTTAGAACAAGAAAACTTATATATTATAATGGAATATGCTGAAAATGGTGATTTATTTTCATTAATAAAACATTATAAACGTCATAAAAAATTATTTGAAGAATTTGATATATGGAGAATAGCATCAGAAATCCTAAATGGATTACATTATTTACATACTCATAATATAATTCATAGAGATATAAAATGTTTAAATTTATTCATAACAAAAGATAAACATGTTAAAATAGGTGATTTAGGAGTATCAACAATAGTTTCAAGTATAAATGCTCTTCATTGTACAAGAGTAGGAACTCCATTATATTTAAGTCCTGAATTAGTAAAACAAATACCATATGATTATAAAGTTGATATGTGGTCATTTGGTTGTTCATTATATCATTTATGTATGTTAGATCCTCCTTTCACTGGAGATAATTTAATTGCTCTTGGTAATAGTATTGTTAAAGGAACTCCTAAACCTATTCCTAGTCAATATTCTACTGATTTAGTTTTATTTATTGATAGATTACTTAGTAAAAAACCTGAAAGGAGACCAAGTGCTAAAGAAGCTATTGGAATGATTCCAAAGGATATTATGGAAAAGATTAAGGAAGCTAATAGAAATAAAGTTGAAATTAAGAATAGACCTTTTTCATCAGTTGGAAATAGGATTATTACTATTAACAAAGAAGAGATTAAGAAAATTGGAGAGAAAATTATAGATGAGAAAAAAGAAAGTGAAAAGGAAAAAAAAAATAATCAAAAAAATAATGAAAAGGAAAAAGAAAAAGAAAAGGAAAATGAAAAAGAAAAATCTGTTAAAAATGATGATGATATTAATATAAAAGAAGATAAAAATAAAAATGTAAATGAAATTAAGAAATTGGAAATTATTAATGTTAAAAATGGAAGAAATATTCCTGATTTATTTAGAGATAATATTACTTTTAATAATAGAATTAAAACTGAAATTAATATTGAAAAAAATAATGGATATTCTCCAAGAGTAAAAGACAATTCAAATTTCAATAAAGGGAATAATCAATTTTCAAAATTAAATTTTATTCCAAATATCAATCATAATAAAAATAAATTTAGTTTACCTTTCGCAAATAAAATTATAGGTAATCATAAACCAGAAAAATCAGTAAAAATTTTTGCAAATGATTTTAAAGAAGAATTAAAAGAACTTCAAAAAGAAAAAAATAAAAAATCAATAATTGAAGCAATAGAAAAGAAAAAAGAACCAAAAAAAGAAGATGAAAATATTAAAAATGACAATAAAATAGAATTAATAAATATTAACTCAAATAACATAAATATAATAAATATAGAGAAAAAAAAAGAAGAAAACCAAAAATCATTAACAGAAGAGAAAATACAAACAAAGAAAAAATTAGAATCATTAAAAGAAAAAATAGAAGAAAGAAAAGAAAATATAGAAGAAAAAAAAGAAAAAGATCCATTTGAAATAAATCTTCCAAATTTAAGAGAAGTAAATCAAAATTTTGAAGAACAAAATCAAAATATAAACATAAATAATTTTAAAAGAATTTTATCATCAAAAAAACCAAGATTAAGAGCAAATAGACCATATACAGCAAATAATAGAATATTAAATCAACACATAAATAAAAATCCAAATACATTTAGACCAATGACAGGAATTAAACAAAATAATATTAATAATAATATAATTAATATAAATATTAATTTCTTTAATATTGATATGAATAGAAAATTCTTATCTCCAAATTTAGATATTTTTAAAGAAGATGATAATAATAAATTTGATATTTCTATTGTAAATAATGCTATCAAAAGACCTCATAGTCATATTAACTTAAGGAAAATTACTGGAAATGCTAATGAATTCTTTTTTAATAAAATTATTAAAACTTTAGAAGAAGCAAATGGTAAGAGAAAATTAACAATAAAAGATGTTGATTGAAGTTAAAATTTTTTATATATTTTTTTAAAAAATATCTTTTTATGGAATTATAATAATATTTAATAAATATTTTTTGTATTTTTAGAGTATAAATATTCTTTTATATAATTTAATTTTATATAGAAATTTTAAATGGAAAAAATAAGTAAAGAAACAAATGATTGTCATAGAGAAATATTAAATATTGCAACTAAACTTTATAACACAACATCAAAGAATTTAAATGAAAGTTATTATAAAGGAAGAAAAGATTCATATGAAGAAATTTTAAACTGGATTTTAAATAATTGTAAAAATGAAAGATATATAAATCCAAATAATTTCAATAATCTTTTAATTGAAAAAATAGCAAAAGTGAAAATATCATTAAAAGAAGATGATGATATTGAAAATATAGTAAATACTGATAAAAAAGAAAAAAAGAAATTTCATAATAAGAATTGTTATAATATTTCAAGTCAAAATAATCCAATATCAAATGAATATAATATTTTTCCAACTTCTGCTGCAAGTGTTTTGTATAATAATAAAAACAATTTTCATTTTTCATCAAATAATACTTTTACTCAAATTAATAATAATAATGAAGAAGATATTTCAATGAGTAATTCAAGTCCTAATTCTTATTCTCCTAACTATAATTTTTTAAAGAGAAAAAAAAATTAAAAATTCATTTAAGAAAAATATGATTAAATTTAGTTATAAATTATATATTATATTCTTTTATAATTATAAATTATTAAAAAAAATTAAAAAATGTATTAAACACCTTAAATATTCCTATACATCCATAATATTAATAAAAATAAATTAAAAAACTAAAAAATTTAAATTAAATAAACTTCCTTAGAAATTTTCTTATTTCTTTTTTTCTTTTTTCTCTTAAAGCAAAGTAAACTAATAGTTAAAAAAAGAATAAAACTAATAACAATTAATCCAACAGCAACAACTAAAATAATTCTTCCTTCAAGTGGTGGTTGACAATATTGCATAATTCTTTCTTCACTCCAAGCTTCTCTTAAAACAGCATTTTTAAATTCAACAAAAGAAATATTTAAAGCAATTTCATCATCAATATAATATTCAACATAATAATCATCAATATCAGTTTGATTAACATTATCACTTTTATGTAATTCAATATAAATATTAGAAGCAAATCCAGTATATTGAATTCTAGTACCAAATAAACTTTTCATAAATAATTGAAAAGGTGCAAGTGTCATATCATGACCAGAATACATTACAAATTTAGGTTCGTCATATGAAAATGTTTTTTTATGACTCATATCTTTTTTTATTCTTGATTCCATCCATTTTATTATTTTTCTAAATGATGGACTTGCTGCTAATTCACCCATTTCTTCATTACATTCTGCATGAAATAAAAATAAATTTTTCATTTCTACACTTAAATCATAATATTTTCTTAAATCAATACCTACTTTTTCTAATGATGACATATCTCTATTATTATCATAATCAGTTAAAAATACATCAGCCATAAAAAAAACATTATAATAATCATATAAAAAATCAGTATTATTTTGATGGAAATATTCCATTAATTCTTTACCATAAGTTGCATTTAATTTATTAAAAAAATCTTTAACTTCATCTGAATTTCTTAATTCTTCTTTAACTGTTCTTAAAGGAGGACAAGCAGCTTCTTTTAATAATAAATGATTCATTTCTTGTTGATTAAATAAATGAATAGGAATAATTTGAACTCTTTCAGGTAAAGCATTTTCACCTAATTTTTTAATTTCTTCTTCCATTGCAGGAGTAATTGGATTAGGAGGAACAGCTTGTGTTTTTTCTTTTTCTTTAATACCAACTCCAGTAAAAGGAGGAAACATTCCTTGTAATTGTGCTTGAGCTGACATAACAGTACGTGACATATCAGTTGAAAAAACTAAAAGTTCTTTTGGGTCAAATAAACCTGAAAGTAATTTTTTATATTTATAACGATTACGTACTCCTAATATATATTCCATACGCATTCCTATATCTGTAAGTTCACCATTGTTATCCCATACTATTCCATACATATCTGTTAAATCACGAACTTCTACTGGATTTATTAAACCAAAACCTGGACCACGAGCTCCGTGACGAAAATGTTCAAACACAAAGATTATTTCTGTATGGATTGTATGGAGAAGGAAGAAAACCAGAAGATGCATTTTTTTTAAGTAAATTATTTCTTTTATTTTTTATTTTTTTATTTTTTTTTATTTTTTTTATGTATTGTTTTATGTTTTTTTTTTATTCAAAATTTAAAAAATTAATATTATATACCTTGGAATTTGATATAAAAGCTAAATATGATTAATAATATTATATTAATCTAAATTATTTATGTCAACTCAAGAAGAGGAAAAGAAATTTCCCTTAACTCAAACAGAAGCAGAAATGAGAAAATCACTCTTAACAAAAGAAGATGGAACTTACAATGTGAGATATAATTTAACATTAACTACAAGGAGAGAAACAGATAAATCAAAAGAAGAAAAACATGATTATGAAGGAAATCTAGAATGTCATTTTCTTTATTTCCCAAAATCAGATATTAAAGACCCAAATCTTTTCCTAAATTTTGTTGGAGAAATTCATGAATTAAAAATAAATGGAAATAAAGTTCAAAGTTATAAATATGAACAACATAGATTATATTTAAATTTAGATATGCTTAAAGCAAATGAAAATAATATAGTTAATGTTATCTTTTCAGGAGATTATAATCATAATGGAGTAGGATTACATCATTATACAGATCCAGCAGATAAAAAAGAATATTTATATACTCAATTTGAACCATATGATTGTAATAGATTATTCCCTTGTTTTGATCAACCAAATATAAAAGCAGTTCTTGACTTAAAAGTAATAGCACCAAAAGAATGGATAGTATTATCAAATGCATTTGAAAAAGAAATTTTTGATTATGTTGATGAAAAATCAATAGAAAAATTCAATTTATCTCAAGAAGCAGTAAAACATTTAGTTGTTGATCATGGAATAAAAGATAAAAAATATCACATTTACACATTTAATGAAACTCCAAAAATTTCAACGTATTTATATGCATTATGTGAAGGACCATATTATTGTATTGAAAATAAAAAATATGAATATAATGTTCCTCTTCGTCTTTTTATGAGAGAAAGTTTAAAAAATTATGGTGAACCAGATGAAATATTTAGAGTAACAATAGCAGGAATGAAATTTTATGGTGAATATTTTGGAATTCCATTTCAATTTGCAAAATATGATCAAATTTTTTGTCCAGAATATAATATGGGAGCAATGGAAAATGTTGGTTTAATAACATTAAATGAATTTTATTGTTGGAAAGATACACCAACTCAAAGAAGAAGAACAGGTTTTGCAATAACAGTACTTCATGAATTAGCACATATGTGGTTTGGTGATTTAGTAACAATGAATTGGTGGAATGATTTATGGTTAAATGAATCATTTGCAACATTTATTTCTCATTTATGTATGGCAAATTCACCTGATTTAAATAAGGAATATAATACTTCTTGGGTTTTATTTGGTGATTATAAAGGAGGTGCTTATTCTGCTGATCAATTACCTACTACTCATCCTGTTATGAGTGAAGTTAAAGATACTGATGTTGCTGAAACTGATTTTGATATGATTGTTTATGAGAAAGGTTCTTCTATGGTTAAACAAATGTATTATTATATTGGAGATGAGGCATTTTCTAAAGGATTAAAAAGCTATTTTCAACAATATAAATGGGGAAATACTATTTTTGATAATTTTATTGATAAAATGATTGAAGCTGCTGGTGATAAATTAAAAGATTTAAAAGAATTATGTCATAAATGGTTACAAAAAGCTGGATTAAATGAAATTTCACTTGATATGGAAAGTGATCCTAATACTAAATTAATTACTAAATTTGTAGTTAAACAAAAACCTTGTTTAGAATCTCATCCTAATTTACAAAATCATATGGTTGACTTTTTATTTATTTATGATTTTAGTGATAATACTAAAAATAAAGTTTTTGAAAGAATGTTTATTGAAGAAAAACCAGAAACTGTTTTTGATTTTTCAAAAGAATTAGAACCAAAAATGGTATTTTTAAATTATAATGATTGGGGATATATGAAATTATCTTTTGATAGAAAAACACTTGATGGAATTAAAGAAGGATTTTCTGAATATAAAGATCCACTTACTAAACAATTAGTTCAAAGAGCATTATATGATCAATGTAGAGATGCTAAAATTTCTCCAATTGAATATTTAGATATAATATTTAAATTAATTAAAAAAGAAAAAGATGATAATAATTTAATGTCATTATTAAGACATTGTCATGCTACAATTAGAGATTTTCTTCCTTTAAATAAAGTTGTTGAATATAAGAAAAAATACTTCCATTTAATGTTAGAAACTTTCCATGATGAATTATCAAAAATTCACTTTAGTAAAGATATTGTTAAACAATTATTAATATTCCTTCCTGCAAATTGTACTGATGATGAAGATAGAAAAATATTAATTCAATTTTTGAATTTAGATCCAAAAATAATTTCTCAAGAAAATAGATTTAAATTCGTTGAAAATATTTATAAAAGTAGAACAATACCAATTGAAGTTAAAGAAGAAATGTTTAAAGTTGAGGAAGAAAGAGATAAAAAATCAGATCAAAGTGTTCAAAGTAAATTTACATGTGATGCAGGAATTCCAACAAAAGAAAACAAAGATTTAATTTGGGATAAGATTTTAAATTCAAAAGAATCATTGTATAATTTACAAAGTTTAATGTATGGTTTTGCACCTTATGACCAATTAGATCTTGTTGAAGATTATGTTAAAAATAAATTCTTTGAAGTTTTACCTGAATTAGGAAAAAAGAAAGAAAGTTTCTTTATTGATACATTTGTTGATTGTTGTTGTCCTGATTATTATACTGATGATGAGACTATTAAAAAAATGGAAGATTTGGTAGAAAAGGTTAAAGATATGAGTCAAGTTAAAAAATATGTTTCTGAAAAATTAGATTATATGAAAAGAAGGAAAGTTGCTCAAAAGCTTGCTGAGGAATATTTAAAAAATAATAAGTAAATAAGTTAGATAAAAGTAATATTTAATAATTGATATTAACAAAAACATTTAGTAAAATTATAATATTAAAATATATTTTTTTTTTAAATAAAATTAAAAAAATTAAAAATCCCTTAAAAAAAAGAAATAAAAAATTAAAAAAAAAGATTAAAAAAAATAAAATTAAAAAAATAACCATCACAATAAATTATAGAATTAAAAAATGTCAGACATATATGATCAATCATACAACAATCCATATCATTTCAATCGTCATTCTCTAGGTGATCAATATAGAATAAACCTTCAAAATGCTCCTCAAAATACTAGTTGGTTCACAGGAGGATCTCCCTCTCATAATCAAAGAAATGGTTCAATATTACGTGATAATGGAAGATTTGTACTTCCTTCAGCATATAATCAACCAAGATCTCAAAGTTACAATAAATATAATACTACAACTACTGAAACTGAATATAATAGTGAATACGTTCCTTATTCTCCTGAATATTATCAACCTATTAAAGGATTAGGAAAGAGATTAGATATTGATAAGAAACAACCTTTTAGAGATGAACAGAAAAATAATGGTTCTTTTGTAGAGTATGGTAAATATGATATTCCACCTGCTTTATTGAAAAAGTTGAAAATGTTAGAAAAGCAATATGGAAATTATGAAATTGAAAATCAAGAAGAAACTGAAGATGAGAAAAGTTTTGAAGAAGAACCTGATATTATTATTCCTAAAAAAAAACCTAATGTTATTAAACCTAAACCTAGAGCTAGAACGCAACCTAAAAAAATTACACCTGAAGAAATTCATTATGAAGAAATTAAACAAGATGAAGATGAAATTAAAGTTAATCTTATTCCAACTGTTAAAAATGCAAATAAAAGAATGAAAATTGTAAAACCTGAATTAATTGAAAATGTTATTGGAAAAGATAAATCTATTATTATTAATAAAGATTCTTCTGATGAGAAACCTATTCAAGTAGAAATGAATGAAAGTGATGAAAAACCAAAAGCAAGTGAAAAACCAAAAGAAATGCAAATTCCATATACAATATCAAAACCAATAGATAAAGGAAAAGAAGAAGAAGATGAAGATAAATTTGAACTTATAAATGAAGTAAAAACAGATGGAGAAAAACAAAATCAATATGAGAGTGCAAAACCAATAAAACCAAAAATAGAAGAAGAAAAACCAAAACCAAAAATAGAAGAAGAAAAACCAAAACCAAAAATA